>JADBJO010007173.1:96754-106754 GCA_016801955.1 Conus betulinus
GCAAGACAGGTTATAGTTCAACTTTTACTTGACGTTATCGAGGTCTACAAGAAATCCTGGGGATGTCTCCTTGTTTGTTGTGTGTGCGCTCTGTGCTGTCATATCTGTATGTTCTTCTGTCATATATGTCTCCTCTGTGGCTGTCATATCTGTGTGCTCTGTGCTGTCATATCTGTGTGCTCTGTGCTGTCATCTGTGTGCTCTGTGTGCTCTGTGCTGTCACATCTGCTGGGTGCACGTGTCTTTCTTCCATCACGGGAGAAAGAGTTACCCTACATGTTTGTTTATTAATTGTTCACTGTTCCCTGTCTCATTTAAGATTTCATTTCACCTGAATAAAGTTAATAAAGTCACACACGCATTACAAAACGGGTAAAGAGTTCAACAATACATGTTGTGACGAGCAAACAAAAGCAGGGGAAAATTGTAATGTTCAACAATACATGTTGTGACAAGCAGAACAAAGCAGGGGAGCATTGTAATGCTCAACAATACATGTTGGACAAGCAGAACAAAGCAGGGGAAAATTGTAATGCTCAACAATACACATTGTGACGAGCAAAACAAAGCAGGGAAAAGTTGTGATGTTCAACAATACATGTTGTGACAAGCAGAACAAAGCAGGGGAAAATTGTAATGCTCAACAATACATGTTGTGACGAGCAAAACAAAGCAGGGAAAAGAAAAGTTGTGATGTTCAACAATACATGTTGTGACAAGCAGAACAAAGCAGGGAAAAATTGTGATGTTCAACAATACATGTTGTGACAAGCAAAACAAAGCAGGGAAAAGTTGTGTCCAACAATACATTTTGTGACAAGCAAAACAAAGCAGGGAAAAATTGTGATGTTCAACAAGACATGTGCCAAGCAAAACAAAGCAGGGAAAGTTGTAATGGCCATCAATACATGTTGTGACAAGCAGAAAAAAGCAAGGGATAGTTATATTCAGCAATGCGTGTCTTAAAAAGGCAGGCAACATGGTTAGAAGCTGTAACAGCAGGACGAAATACGCTCTGAAACGATGGAAGAAAACAAGTTGCTTAGTCGGAAGAAGAGCATGTTGAATAATACACATAGAGAAAAATGGGGAAGAGAAGGGGGAGGACGTGTGTGTGTGTGTGTGTGTGTGTGTGTGTGTGTGGTGTGTGTGTGGTGTGTGTGTGTGTGTGTGTGTGTGTGTGTGTGTGTGTGTGTGTGTGTGTGTGTGTGTGCGTGCGTGCGTGCGTGCGAGCGTGCGTGCGTGCGTGCGTGCGTGCGTGTGTGTGCCGTGTGTGTGTGTGTGTGTGTGTGTGTGTGTGTGTGTGTGTGTGGTGTGTGTGTGTGTGTGTGTGTGTGTGGTGTGTGTGTGTGTGTGTGTATGTTGTGTGGTGTGTGTGTGTGTGTGTGTGTGTGTATGCGTGCGTGTGCGTGTGTGTGTGTGTGTGTGTGTGTGTGTGTGTGTGTGTGTGTGTGTGTGTGTTGCAGGGACAGAAAGCAGCTCAGTGGGGCAGCATGTCATTCTCCACACAGTCCTGATTCTGTTCCTCTGCCTGAAGGACAAGGGATGCTCCCCAGTGTCTGGGGGAACAGATGGGTTGGGGGGCAAGGGGTTAATGGAACGCAGTGTCAGTCACAGCCGAGGCAGGCGGATTGTGTGGCGGCCACTGTCTCTGTATTGGAGGGGTAGGGTGTTGAAATCTGACCAGTTTGGGATGGGGGGACAGGACAGGACAGGACGGACAAGATAGGATGGGATGGGGTATGGTGTGTTGTTACAAGACTGGGACTCTATCTCTCTGTCTCTGTCTCTCTCTGTCTCTCTCTCTCTCTCTGTACACACACACACACACACACATACACACACACAACACACACACACACACACACAAACATATCTCTCTCTCTCTCTCTTTCTATCTATATATATCCATATCTATCTATCTATCTATCTATCTATATCTCTCTCTCTCTCCTCTCTCTCTCTCTCTCTCTCTCTCTATATATATATATATATATATCTGTGTCTGTTTTCTCTCTCTCTCTCTCTCTCTCTCACCACACACACACACACACACACACACACACACACACATACACATGCACACACACTCTGACACGCCTAGTCGGAGTTCCAGCATTAGCAGTTGGCAGCAGGCAATCCTAGTCAGGTTGCCGTGAGGTTACACACCAGACGAGACCCCACAGTGCTGCAGATCACATTCGTCATGGTCAGCTGAATTCCAGCTTGGCAGGCACAGGACGCCGCCTGCAAAGCACCATGCTGGTGCCAATAATGGCACAGGAGGCCGCCTACAAAGCACCATGCTGACGCCAATAATGGCACAGGAGGCCGCCTGCAAAGCACCATGCTGATGCCAATAATGGCACAGGACGCCGCCTGCAAAGCACCACGCTGGTGCCAATAATGGCGCAGGACGCCGCCTACAAAGCACCATGCTGGTGCCAATAATGGCACAGGACGCCGCCTACAAAGCCCCATGCTGGTGCCAATAATGGCACAGGACGCCGCCTACAAAGCACATTGCTGGTGCCAATAATGGCTTAGCTGTGGCGTCAGACTGAGAGAGCTGTGTGGGGTGGAGATCTCCATGACACATTCATCTAATACCATTCTGCCTCAGTGTGGGTGGAGATCTCCATGACACACTCATCTAATACCATTCTGCCTCAGTGTGGGTGGAGATCTCCATGACACACTCATCTAATACCATTCTGCCTCAGTGTGGGTGGAGATCTCCATGACACACTCATCTAATACCATTCTGCCTCAGTGTGGGTGGAGATCTCCATGACACACTCATCTAATACCATTCTCAGTGTGGGTGGAGATCTCCATGACACACTCATCTAATACCATTCTGCTCAGTGTGGGTGGAGAGCTCCATGACACACTCATCTAATACCATTCTGCCTCAGTATGGGTGGAGAGCTCCATGACACACTCATCTAATACCATTTTGCCTCAGTGTGGGTGGAGATCTCCATGACACACTCATCTAATACCATTTTGCCTCATTCTGCCTCCACGGAAGATTTCATCATGCGAAATCACTGCAAAAGATTGTGATAACACGAACACCACCGGAGCAAAAAACAAAACAAAACAAACAAACAAACAAAAAACAAAATCAGAACAAACACAGACAGACAGACAGACAGACAAACAGACAGACTCTCTCTCTCTCTGGTGTGTGTGTGAGTGAGTGAGTGAGTGAGTGAGTGTGTGTGTGTGTGTGTGTGTGTGTGTGTGTGTGTGTGTGTGTGTGTGTGTGTGGCCGGTCTGTCTGTCTGTCTGTCTGTCTGTCTCTGTCTGTCTGTCTGTCTGTCTCTGTCTCTGCTTCCCTCCCTCCTCCCTCCCCCTCTCTCCCCTTCTCTCTCCTGCATCTCTCTCTCTCCTCTCTCTCTCTCTCTCTCTCTCTCTCTCTCCTCTCTCTCTCTCTCTCAAAAAAAAGACGTAGTTTACCCTGTAGACAGTCTGAGGCTATGATGGCCAACTGAAGGCACAGAATGTTGATAGTAACTGTATCCTGGTTCATATCGAAACCAAGGGGGTAAAATAATAATAGGGGACTAGATTACAGCTCCTCGTCAACACATGGCCGGGGATTTCTTTCGCTTTTCTTCTGATAACGAAAACAAGGATACACACGGGTCCCGGGGGATGATGTTGTGTTAGTTTCCCCTTTCCCCTCCACAGTCACAGTCCAGGCCTTGAGAGACACGGGACAGGGAAACTGCCAACAGTGGGTCCTTTGTGTGTGTGTGTGTGTGTGTGTGTGCGTGCGTGCGTGCGTGCGTGCGTGTGCGTGCGTGCGTGCGTGCGTGCGTGCGTGGTGTGTGTGTGTGTGTGTGTGTGGTGTGTGTGTGTGTGTGTGTGTTCCCAGAGAAATGTAAGGTCTTAGTATTATCAGCTTACGTTTCTCTTAAATAATTTTCTTTTCCAGCTGTTACTTTCCCTGCCTCTTGGGTTTTTTCCTGTCCGGCTGCGTCTTCCTCATTCCTTCTTTCAGCCACCAACACAACACAGCCCTCTGCCCCCCCCCCCCCCCCTTCCATACACATGCAAAGAACCCATCATCACGCTTCTGCTCTCCCTCTCTCTCTCTCCCTCCCCCTCCCTCCTTCTCTCTGTCTCTCTGCCTCTCTGTCTCTCTGTCTCTCTCTGTCTGTCTCTCTCTCTCTCGGTTTGCAGAACCAACCAGACACTTTGAAAATGGTATCAAATAATTTGCGACTGACAGTAAATCTGATGAAGACTAATATCATAGATTTTGTTTTAGAAATGGTGACCATTTAGCACATCTGAGTCTGAGGTTAAAGTGCCAAATAGTTATACTTTTCTAGGGATGTTTTTTTACGACGAAATTAATCTCGAATACAAATGACTGGAAATGAGTAGGAAGTTAAAGAGAGGAGTCATTGAGATGTAGAGAACAATGAAAAGATTAAATTCAACTGACGGGGCTTTGTTTTGGAAATTGTTTGATACTCAGATTCTGAAATAATATGGTAGGTGGGTCCTCTAGGGGAAGGACTTGGAATAATTTCTCTATGAGAATTATCTTACATTTCACCTACACCCTCTCTCTTACTAGTGGTGGGAAGGAGCAACTTTCCGGTACTAGTCATCAAAGAAATTTTCTTTTTGTTTCTGGGTATTGATAAAATACGGGAGAAATGGCTCTGAGATAATTTTCCTTAGGCTTGTACTCTTAATTAAAAGTACTTATAGCTCCGAGATACAGAATTGAAGAGAGAAGTTCAAACATTCAACATTTCGATTGAACAACAGGGAACTGACACAACAGGGGTTCTGTCTAAGTTACACTGAATGTATATGGTTATTATACATCCCACCCCGCTTGTGAATAACCCAGTATTGTAGCCAGGGTGGTACTCATAGAGAGGTTCTCACTGTTTCATCATAAAGTGAGGGTAAAGGGTCTGATGGGTTTGAGTCCAGGTGGTAAGCAAACTTAGCTTTGCTTCGGAGAAGACAGTTGTGGCTCTCTCCTGTGGCTGGTGACTGCCCCATGGTGTAGATGATGGTTGTCTGGTGTCGCCCCGGCTTTTTGGCGAAGTCCCAGCTTCTGGTTAGAACCGAAATGTGCAGCGTGACCAGGATCCCAGTTCTGCGATAAGAGAACTTGATCTGTAGATGAGAATCTGGTGGCTGTCTGTCGAGTGCCCACATTTACCCATTTTTTCCTCTTTCTTTCAGAGGAGGTGTGAGACTCAGCCAGCAAAGTTTTTCTCTATGGTAGAGTTTTTCTGCTATAACTATTAACCTCCACTTTTGTTTTAAAGGCTAAGTTAAGCTTACAAAAGGGTAGGAGACAGTAATACAATGTTACAGTTTTTAGTTAAACAACTCTTCCATGCTTCATAAGAATTAAATCACACTGACTTGGGCTATGCTTAGTCCAAGTACACATGTGGTGTAGACTTAAAAGTCCACACTACAAATCATTCCAATAATCACCAGTATTTATAAATTAGAGTAGCAGTTTTTACCTAGCACAGGCATACTGTTTTCCTGATCAAAATTATTCATTGAATTATTATCTTAACAGACAGAGTTGCATACTGACAAAAGTCAGGGTGAACACAAAGAGCAGTGGTCAGATTGTTAACAAAGAATCAAAACCACTGGGAGAGAGCTTTTGCCATATGATGGCAAGCAAAACTACTACACAGAATAATCATTCATCAGTTTGATAAATGTTGCTAAGCATTTGTACAAAGTTACAATGTTAACACACACAGCATCCATAAAATCAATACATAGATTCAAAAATGTAAAACAGAGTTCCAACTCACTTTTCCTGGGAATGAACAGTGAATGACTTGAGATCAAAGAGTTACCAAGAGTTTTACTAGGCCTCTGTCCCTTTGTCTTCCTCTGTTCTTGACTACATGCAGTCCTGAGGGGTCAGTGAAGTTGCGCCTGTGGTGTGTCTGCTATATGAATTTCTCACTTGCCAAATCAAATTCTGACAACCTGTCATTCACCCATCAGTGGGGTGAGAGGGGGAGGGATTTAGTCTAGTCACCAATCGCCTCGGAAATCGTTTGAACCTAATCGGCACGGGATAATTTATGCATTCGTATAGGTGTCCGTGAGCCCCAGTTAATTTATGCGTCTGCATAGGTGTCCGCGAGCACGTGTAGGTGTCTGCGAGGACGGGGGACCATAGGTATGGAGGGGGGGGGGGGGGGGGGGGGGTGAGATGGGCTATTGTTAGAACGCACATCCCATGCTGCGTTGTATCGCACAGCATGGGGAGGGAGGGTTGAGAGGGGGGAAGGGAGTTAGGCTGATAAGAACGAAAGGCGGCACGTATTTAGCGTGAAACTTTTTCCTGTGTCATAGATCGGGCAGTCAGGTACCTTTCGCACCATCCTAAGCTGAAAGGCACACAGGGGGAGGGACGGGTTGAGGGGGGGGGGGCAAAAGGGGAGGCTGATAAGATTCGGTTGGCGGCACGTGCGTGGGGCAACTTTTTGGGTTTGTGTCATCGGGGGGGTCACCTAAGCTAAAGAAAGGGGGGGGGGGGGGGGGGGGGGGGGGGGGGGGGGGGGGGAGGGGGGGGGGGTTGAGAGGGGAGAGTGGGCTTAGCTTTTGAAATGTATTCTTTGTTGTTGGTGTTTTAGTGGGACTGATCGGATGGTGTCAAGCCCGTGTCAAGCGTCCACGTCACATTGGACAAGGCTCACATGGAAAAAAAAAAGTTCAGACTTATGCAGTAAAGAGTACAATGAATGCTCCTTCACATGCATTCAAACAAAATGGTTTACGGTGAAAGTGGACAATATCCTCTATTTATAGAAAAACGTATCTTAAATCAGTTAAATACTGGTTAAGATCAGTTCATTACCTAGGAAACAGACTCTGCAGTCAAGCGTTATAGAATGCTCTTGCTACAACATGATTCGGGAAAATTCCATTGGGTTTCTAGTGTAAAGAAAATACTGACAGAAAATGGTTTTGGTAATGTCTGGCTCTGCCTGTGAGCAGATAAACACTGCACCGTTTATTTCTGAATACAAGGATCATTTAATTGGTTCTACAAAAATAAAGCTGTCTTCCAACATGGATGGAAATGCCAAGTACGAATGATATCTCTCGCTTACAAATGATGTAGAAATGGAACAAACATGTTATGATTGTTACATATGAATGGCATATAAATACTACTTAACAAAATTTTGAACTAGAACAACTGTGCCTCAACGCAAACAGAAAAATGATTCGAAGCCTCAGATGACAAAGCATTGCCCCATGTGTGTGTGGAGAAAAACAACGATGAAGACGAAGCACATTCTGTTTTTGATTGTCCTGCTTACGCACATATTCGAAGTAGATGTAACGTTTTCAGTGATTCAGCTGCACAGAGAAAAGATCTCATCGCAGTTCTATCAGTTATAACGAAAAAACATTGACCGTATCATTTGCAAAACATTCAGCAGAAGCCAGTGATCTTCGGAGAAAGAATATAAGAAAAAAAATCCGTTGAGTTAAAATTTTGTGACGATATATGAATCCACAATCAGCACTAAACAATCTGCTGAGTTAAAATTTTGTGACGATATATGAATCCACAATCAGCACTAACAATCCGCTGAGTTAAAATTTTTATGACGATATATGAATCTATAATCGGCATTTACTCTGTATTTTTCACAGCTTGATGGTCGAAGAAAAAGAATTAGTGTGCTGCACGAATCGCGCGGGGTGTGTGTGTGTGTGTGTGTGTGTGTGTGGGTGTGTGTGTGTGTGTGCGTGCGTGCGTGTGTGTGTGTGTGTGAGCATGCGCGTTGAGCGCGTTGCGTGCTTCAGGGGATGTGTGCGTGGTGTTGGGGGGGGGGGGGGGTATTGTCCACTGTAGATTTGAAGTAATTGTGAAATCGTATGAGTTCTCTTTCCTTTAGTTGCATGGCTTTATCGCTGTCTATTAATGCAGTAATTGTAACCCCCTTGCCAGCAGGGGTTACCTGCTCATGGGCAATAAAATATGTGTCAGCATCAGTGTTTCTCTCCCTTCTCTGTATCTCTCTCTATTGGTTCAACACAAAAAACCGATCCAGACGAGCGACTGCTGAAGACAAAGAGACAAAGCACAATGTAGACACTTCGTCAGCAGTGCACACACACACAGAATGCACACAGCCACACTGTACACAATTCAACAGCAGAGGCACCCACACAGAGCAATGCACACAGCCACACTGCACACAATTCGTCAACAGCAGAGGCACACACACAGAGCATGCACACAGCCACACTGCACACAATTCGTCACAGCAAGGCACACACACACAGAATGCACACAGCCACACTGCAACACAATTCGTCAACAACAGAGGCACACACACACAGAATGCACACAGCCACACTGTACACAATTCAACAGCCAGAGGCACACACACACAGAATGCACACAGCCACACTGTACACAATTCAACAGCAGAGGCACACACACGAGCAATGCACACAGCCACACTGCACACAACTTCAACAGCAGAGGCACACACACACACCCAGATGCACAACAGCCACACTGTACACAATTCAACAGCAGAGGCACACACACAGAGCAATGCACACAGCCACACTGCACACAATTCAACAGCAGGGACACAGACACGGAGCATGCACACAGCCACACTGTACACAATTCGTCAACAGCAGAGGCACACAGAGCATGCACACAGCCACACTGCACACAATTCAACAGCAGGGACACAGGCACAGAGCATGCACACAGCCACACGTATCCAGTCACCCCACTTGTCCACCGGCCATGACAACATCATCCAATCCCCACTGTCTTGCAACCTCAAGTAGTCTCCGACCTACCCACCCCCTCCCGCTCACCACCGCCCCACCCTCCTCCTCCTCCCCTTCCCCTTAGCTTTCTGAGTAACACTAACAAGGATTGATGGATGGGTCTCTGACAGCATTGCTCAGATTCCCAAACAAACACCGCAGGTGGCTGTATCTCTCGGGTCTGCTTAACCCCTGGATATCATTACGAAAGGAAGCGTTTTCAATCACTGCAAGCTCTTCATGTCCTGTTCTCAATGGTGACCTCAATTTCCATTTGCTCTGCACACCAATGTCCGTGATGAGATTATGTCAAAGTGCTCAATACTGTTGACGTCATGGAGCCTGTCGTTGGATGGACACGGTGGCGCCCTCCCACAGGGTTAGACTCCATCATGCCGGCTCTGGCTATAAGATATGAAGGTGCTGCTTCAGAACAAACAGCATTGAAAACCACGGAACTGAATCATAGGCAGTGTGTGTTTTCTCCACTGGGCTGCTTACTGCCCATAGACTGTTGAGGGTTCGACAGGTAAAAAAAAAAAGAAAAAAACGCCTGAGTGTGGGTGTCTGTTTGATGGGGGTCGGGAATGAGTTTTATGAGAATGATAGCGGTGCCAGGCATGGAAAATCTGACAGAAAAACAGACAGAAGCTGCCAGTAAAATAACCAGTCTGTCTGTGTTCAGAGCAGCCTGGCAAAGAGCTGAATCTGCTGCAGTGTGCTGTCGACTACCTGCTGTACATTTACAGCCAGTCTGGCAAAGAGCTGAATCTGCTGCAGTGTGCTGTGACTACCTGCTGTCGACTACCAGTGCTGTACATTTACAGCCAGCCCTGGCAGCAAAGCTGAATCTGCTGAAGCTGAATCGCTGCTGCTGCAGTGTGCTGTCGACTGCTGTCGACCTGCTGTACATTTACAGCCAGTCTGGCAAAGAGCTGAATCTGCTGCAGTGTGCTGTCGACTACCTGCTGTACATTTACAGCCAGTCTGGCAAAGAGCTGAATCTGCTGCAGTGTGCTGTCGACTACCTGCTGTACATTTACAGCCAGTCTGGCAAAGAGCTGAATCTGCTGCAGTGTGCTGTCGAACTACCTGGCCTGATTTACTACCTGCTTACATTTACAGCCAGTCCTGGCAAAGAGCTGAATCTGCTGCAGTGTGCTGTCGA
>JADBJO010007173.1:116754-118061 GCA_016801955.1 Conus betulinus
CACTGACACTCTTGCACATTCATGTTGTAATGTTTGTCTGGAAAGAGTAGATAAAGAAATCATGCGGAGAGTAGAAGAGTGAACATGAAGAAAGAGGGGGGGGGGGGGGGGGGGGAGGGGGGGGGGGAGAGAAAAGCGCAGTCGGTCTCCACTGAAGCTGAATGCTCAGTCACCCTTTCACTGTCACTGTTAAAAAAAAAAACTGACTGCCCGCAACGGTCAAACGAAAAGAGCATGTCCACTACTCCTCTAGCAGGTGCAGTGGTTCTGGGCAGTGGCACTGCCGGCCATCCTCAGTCCTGCCTTGGTTGCCCACTGTGAACCAAAATGGTTGATTACCAGGCAAACAAAATCTCATGTACCACACGACAAACCATTCTTGTCACTGGATCTGCCGCTGTTTTGACATAGGGAACTGGAAAGGACAGGGAAATGCTTTGTGACCTTCGTCAACAGTGGACACTGTGACGTGGGTTAGGGAATTGAAAAGGACAGGGAAATGCTTTGTGACCTTCGTCAGTAGTGGACACTGTGACGTGGGATAGGGAATTGAAAAGGACAGGGAAATGCTTTGTGACCTTCGTCAGCAGTGGACACTGTGATGTGGGATAGGGAATTGAAAAGCACAGGGAAATGCTTTCTGACAGTGAGCTGTGTGAACAGTCCCAACATGGCAGCGATTTCTGATTTCACAATATTTTTTGCCAGGCAGCCTTTTCCAAGCTTAAGGTTCGTGCCATGATGTAATGTCAACAGGACGTGTGGGCTGGAGAAATAGTACCCTGATTTGCTTTTCGTCAATCATGATCATCTGTTCTTCTGAGTCATGCTTCTCTGTTTTCATGTGTCATAATTCTTTTTTCTCATCATCACTTCTGACACCACATTTCTGACCCCCCTCAGAGACCCGCTCTCTCTCTCTCTCTCTCTCTCTCTCTCTCTCTCTCTCTCTCTCTCTCTCTCTCTCTCTCTCTCTTGCTCACTTGCATAACGAGTCTTGTGCTTTTGTCATGTTTTTTTCCCTAGACTTCTGTGTAAAAATATAGAAAATATTCACTTGTATATTTCTGAATACGCATCCTTCAATACCCAATTTCCATATTCCGATTCTGGGCATCATTTTCTAAGCGATTCTGCTTTCAGTGTGTGTGAATATTTGGAATTTCAAATCAATATACCTCCTTTTGGGAACGTAAACAGCATGTTTCGTTCAATCGTTTTTTGTTTTGGTTTTTTTGAAAATACCAATACGAATCGCGCTCGCGCGCGCCCATGCGCGCGCGTGTATGCATCTAGTTCTGTGTGTG
>JADBJO010007174.1:0-17500 GCA_016801955.1 Conus betulinus
ATACGAGTTATTACTCTTATCTCAAGAAGTGCGTTCTGTGGTGTTGTTGACAAACAAAAAACTGGTGCGTCGACATCGAAGTGCTGCCACTCAGTGTTTAAAAAGACAAGGCAAAATGTGCTGACGTTGGGAGTGTTGTTGACAAACAAAAACTGGCGCGTCGTCATCGAAGTGCTGCCACTCAGTGTTTAAAAAGACAGGGCAAAATGTGCTGACGTTGGAGTGTTGTAGACAAACAAAACTGGTGCGTCGTCATCGAAGTGCTACCACTCAGTGGTTAAAAAAGACCGAACAAAACGTGCTGACATTGGGAATGTGACGCGTGCCCGTATTGAGAAACTATACGAATCATATATAGACCAATACTCATTACTCTTTTCCTTTGAACATTGTTTACCTTTTTTTGTATATGTTGTTGCACAATTGTTTGTAACTTTAACTTTTGCTTGTTTCTCACTTAATCATCATTTTGCATTGAAGATTGTTCTGTTGTGTGTGTACTATACGGACACATTTGTGTTTGTATTTAAGTAAAACAAAGAAAAAAAAGGTTCCCTATAGAAAAGAGACTGAACAAAGCCTCTGCAGCAGGAGACTTCTGCAATACCTACTATTTACTGCGAGCGAGGCAATATTGTGCATTGCCAACTCGTAGTTAAAAGTGCAGCTACGTGACTTGTGTATTTGTGTCCGAGTGGCTTTTTTCCCACTTGTTTTCATTTTGGGTTGTTGATTCTTTGCTTTGTCTTAAGTTTCATTTTACCTTTTTATTACCTCTTCTTCTGTCCCCTTAATCGTAATTTTGCTTTAGAACTACTTCCCTTGTGTGTATCTTTTCATTTCAGAGAAAAAAGTGTTTCCATAAGAATACCATCTGACCGAGGAGCGTACGGACATATAGTGTGAAGATTTTATTGTCTTCTCATTCGTTTGCAGTTTTCTAAAGTTGTTACGGTGTGTAAACCAACCCCATTTTCCCTCTCTTTTATGTGCTTTTATTGTGCTCCTGACTATACAAATCTTAAACGACAGTTAACGTGCAAAATCGTCGTCTCCTATATGATCATCACATCAATATACAACTAGAAATGAACAAGAACCAGTCTGCGTGGCCATTTAAAGAAGGACTTCGAATCTGTCACCTTAATATCCAACATGCAGTCAACAAGACATCAGATATATCAACACTGATTTGGAATCATGGTAAACCCTTTCATATTTTAGGACTTTCTGAATCCAGATTAACTGCACACATAGCGACAATGATGTAACAATTCCAGGATATAACACAATCCGAAAAGATCCTACACAAGCGAAAGAGAGACGGGTCTTCTTATCTACATCAGTGAAACCCTTAGCTTCAAACGACTTCTACACCTGGAAAGTAACGGTGTAGAATGTGTCTGGATAGAAGTTAAGCTGAAAAGAAACCCTTCCATTTTGTTGGATTCTGCTACAGGAATCCATCTCTAAGAGTAAACTGGGGTCGACAAATTTATTACGATGATGGATGCAGTCTCGCTAGAATCCAAAGAAAATCATTTTACTTGGAGACTTTAACATAGACCTTCTAAAAGTGCAAAACCAATGGACACAAGCATTCAATCTATTTAATCTACACCAACTCATCGAATCTCCAACGAGAGTCACCCCAAACTCGAAGACACTTATTGACCATGTTTATGTTTCAGATAACACTAACATAGCAGAAGCCTGCGTCCCTGTTCTAAACTGTAGTGACCATTACCCAATTTGTGTCACATGGTCCAAAAAAGGAGTAAAAATCCCCAAAACGGGACACAAGACAATAACCTACCGTTGCTTTACAAACTTTAACAACCAAGACTTTCTGCATGACTTGCTTAACTCAAATCTCTCTTCAGTTTTTGACATAACTGATCCAGATCTTGCTGTTGAATTTTGGATCAAAACATTTACAGAAATATATGATAAACACGCCCCTCTAAAAACGATTAGAGTACGGCATGATCCTAAACCGGCATGGTACACTAAAGAGTTACAGGAGGCAGGTTACCTTAGAGATCTGCTTAAACAACATGGCTATGAAGAGGAATCTAGAAAACTGAGAAATGCGATAAATTCACAGAAGCGCAGAGAAAAAAACAAAATATTATCGGGAACTAATATCATCAAACCAGAACCCAAAATTAGTATGGAGAGCTATTAACGAGCTTACAAACAATAAATCTTCTTCAAAATCAACTGTAATTAAAGACATCTCTGTCGAACAGCTAAACACGCACTTTTGCACTATAGCTAACAAAATTGTCACGACAGATTCTTCCAAATCAAACGATCTTCAAAAATTGAAACAATATTGCCAAGATAAAAACATCACGTCTGAACTTTATATTCCACCAAAAACAGTCTTTGAAGTTTATCACTACCTAACGCACCTAAAACAGTCAGGTACCTGCGGGGTGGATGGCCTAGACGGGAAAATCCTCAAACTATCAGCTCCAGCAATTACAGATACATTAACATACGTCTTCAATTTATGCATAGACAAAAATCATTTTCCTGACAGTTTTCAAAAAAGCAAAAGTCATTCCTATCCACAAGGCAGGTGACAACTCAGACCCTGCAAACTACAGACCAATCTCAATCATTTCCTCTATTTCCAAACCTTTGAAAAAAAACACATGAACAAACACACATTACACCACCTTAATACATACCATTTGCTTCATCCAAGACAGTCCGGGTTTCGACACAACCATTCATGCCACACAGCCCTAATCAACTTAGTTGATGACTGGCTAAATAGCATTAACAACAACAGATATTGTGGTGTCCTATTCATCGATTCCAAAAAAAGCATTTGATGTGATAGACCATAACCTTCTTCCTAGAAAATTAAAATTGTATGGCTTATCCACAAAAACTCTTATGCTTTTTCAATCATATCTCGAAAATAGCAACAATGTGTGAAAATCAATACAACTACCTCTTCATTTCAAACACTTTCCTATGGCAACCCACAAGGCTCTATCCCTGGGTCCCTTACTGTTCACAATTTACATCAATGATCTACCTCTCCATATCACATCCACATGTGAACTCTTTGCAGATGATACAACAATACACACAAATCATTTTGATGTTACTGTTCTTGCACAAACTTTACAAGAAAGTGCGAATGACCTTGTAAATGTACTGAACTAAATCACATGTCGCTTCACCCTCAAAAAACTAAATCCATGCTTATCACAACCAGGCAAAAAAAGACAAAATCTCACTATTAAGTTTCTTCCTGTACATCTGAAAGATGAACCTGTTGAACAGGTAACATACCTCAAAGTGCTAGGAATAACAATTGATAACAACATTAGTTGGCAAGCTCACATAAACTCACTGTGCAAAAAAGTTTCACAGAAAGTTTATCAACTCTCCAAAATCAAAAACGCTTCCTCGACCTGCATTCACGCAAGCTCTTTTTTTTTCAGTCTCATATTCAATCACACATAGACTATGGATCTACTCTATGGGACTCTGCTAGCGCCAACACTCTCAAACCATTACTAAGCCTACACAAGCGAGCACTCAAATTAGTCCTTCTAAAAACCAGTAGTCTTCACCAGCCGCCGTGGCGAAGTGGTTAGCGTCGCGGACTCCCGGCTGGGAGGTCGTGGGTTCGAATCCCATCAGAGTCATGTGGTTTTTCTGCCCCGACCTGCTCCTACACAGAGTTGAGTTTGCTGCGGACTCAGTTGGGAAGACTGGGACCACACAGTCGAGTTTCATCCACTTAATGGATGCGTTTTTCTGAGAGTGTGCTAGCTCCTGACCAACACTGCAGGTGCCTGTATCTCTCGGGCCTGGTTGACGCCGGGATATATTATGAAAGGAAGCGTAGAGTACAGCCCTGTCATGTAGTCCCAGACCGAAATGGATATATCCGTAGCATCATCTTAATCAACCTCATTCTCATTGATCAGCATAAAAAAAAGTCTCAAGTTCTGTGGCCCTTCCTGCCCTGCTCTCATGGTGACCTCAATTTCGATGTCCTCTCCGCGTCTGTGGCCTTGGTTTGGGTTCCGTCGGGGTCACCGGTGTCGGCGAGTCCATGGGGGGCTGTCGTTGGACGGACGTGGGTGGCGCCCTCCGGAGGGAGAGCTCACTCACGCCGGCTCTGCGACTAAGTAATTATTGTCGTCAGTAGGGGGCTTAGTAGGTGGTGTCCTGCGTATGTTAGATCAGAACAGGCGCCGCTGAACACCACCGAAGTGACTCGGCAGCAGTGCAGTCTCTCCTCAGGACGAAGATATCGATCGGTTTAAATGCAGAAGTGTCAGATTTAAACAAAGTTTTTATTCCCCTGTCCATTGATTTCTTGAACCGAGAAGATGTTTAATTGAAATCCAAATTCCTCTATATGAATGTATGTCATATGTGAGAAAATGGGTAATGTGGCTAAATTATTGTTTATTTGCTGTGAATGTGTGTGACCACAAATTAATTTCTCAAATTGAGATAATAAAGTTTACTTTACTTGACTTGACTCCGGTGGGTTGCCTCTTGACGACTTGACATTGACTGCTCCCTATGGATTGCCGGTGCCGGGGCTGCGGCGGGACCGACCGGGCTGTGGCTGTGGACGGGGTGTCGGAATGAGCGGCGTGGTTGCACTGCCTCTGAGGTAGCGCAGAGTTTGGGACAGCAAAAAAAAAAAAAAAAAAAAAAAAAAAGAATCACACACACACACACACACACACACACACACACACACACACACACACACACACACACACACACACACACACAACACACCACAGTAGTAGTCTTCTGGACTTGGACTATAAAAAGATTCAGGTTGTCCCTGTTCCTAGAATTGACTTATTCAAATCCAGTTTAACATATTCAGGTTCCTGTCAATGGAACTCGCTCCCTGAATCAACCAAACAACACCAATGCATATCAACCTTCAAACACCATTATTTCAACCATCTCATCTGCCAGTATTTGCATACTCCGCCATAAATCCACCACCAACCACCACCCCCCTCTTTACCTTATGTATGAACCTGTCTATTTAGAAAGTGTTTTGTATTTGAAATGCACATCTTCTGTTTCGCGCGCGTGCGCGTGTGTGTGTGTGTGTGTGTGTGTGTGTTTCCTACTATCTCTGCCTGCCTCATTATCATTATGCTTTCTTATGCTTTTACTTCTCTCTGCTCTCTCTCTCTCTCTCTCTCTCTCTCTCTCTCTCTCTCTCTCTCTCTCTCTCTCTCTCTCTCTCTCTCTCTCATCATGGTTCTCCTGTAATGACTTGATATATATCTACATGACATCCCCCCACCCCTACCCGTGGTGACTGGGCTATCATTATGCATCCCTCCCCCCCCCCCCCCCCCCCCTCCATTTATGCTTTATTTTTTTTTTTCCCTGGTGCTTCAAAATCGATTGTCTTACATCTCCTTGTTGTTTTTTGATTGTTAGATTGTTCTAAACATGCTCTTTCCCACACACCCCTCTCGCTCTCTTTCTCCCTCTCTCTATCGTCGTTCCCTGCACTCCTTTCGCTTATGCCCTCTCTCCTCTCTCTCTCTCTCTCTCTCTCTCTCTCTCTCTCTCTCTCTCTCTCTCTCTCTCTCTCTCTCTCTCTCTCTCTCTCTCTCTCTCTCTCTCTCTCTCTCTTGCACACAAGTGCCTTCAAGTACATGCTCTCCTTGTTCTCATCTTCTTATCATGATTTTGCTCATAATATGATATGTATTGTTTCATTATTTTTAGTCAGCTCTTTCGTGTGTTATATTGCACATGTTATTAATGTGTTTGTTTTTAACATGATCTTTCCATGAGTGGTTTTCCGTTCATGTATTCATTGATTCTCTCCAGTCTCTGTGCTCTCTGTGTCTTTCTGTCTCTCTCTCTCTGTCTCTCTCTCTCTCTTCTCTCTCTCTTTTTTTTTTTTCTCCCTCCAAACTCCATGTCATTTTGCTAAATACCTTCTACTACGCTTTTTCATTTTTATGAAACAAATGATTAATGTTGTGCCCTTTTTTTTTCACTCTGTCTGACCCTCTCCAACTCTCTCCTGCTCTCTCTGCTCTGGTCTTTCTGTCATTTTTTTGTTCTGTCTTTCTCTCTCTCTCTCTCTATCTCTCTCCCTCCCTCTCTCTTCTCTCTCCTCTCTCTCTCCTCTCTCTCTCTCTCTGTCTTTATTTCTCTCTCTCTCTCTCTCTCTCTCTCTCTCTCTCTCTCTTCTCTCTCTCTCTCTCTCTCTGTTTCTCTCTCTCTCTCTCCTCTCTGCGCGTACGTGCGTGTGTGTGTTCCAAATTATGTACTCTCTCTTTGTCAAATTCTTTTTTAACCGTCTATTTTTTTATACATACTAATTGTTGTACGTTTTAGTACATTTCCATTTCAAATTATACATTACATGCTAATTACTACCTTCAGTTCAGTTTCCCTTTTTCAATTTTCCTCATCTTTCTCAAATTCATTTTTCTCTCTCTCTCTACCTACTCCCCTCTCCTGACTTTCTCTCATTCTCTCCTTTCCTCTATTACTTTTTCCGCTTATTTTTACCCCCCCCTTCCCCCCCCCCTCTCTCCTCTCTCCTCTCTCTCTCTCTCTCTCTCTCTCTCTCTCTCTCTCCCCTCTTTCCCCCCCCCCCCCTCTTTATTCATTTTACTGTCTGTTTTTATACATGCTAATTTTTGTACGTTGTGGGGTACATTTCCAGATATTTCCCAAGCTCAGCCCCACCCCCCCCCCCCACTCTCTCCTCCCCTTCATTATTATTATTTTCATTTTTATTTTATTTTTATTTTATTTGTTTGTTTTGTTTTTTTTTTTATTTTTTTTTTTTTTTTTTCATTTCTCTTCTATTTTCACTTGATGTTCCATTATGATTGATTGCATGACCGCCTTTGTTTGCTTGTTTGCTTTCTTACATTATTTCATTTCACTGCATGTTGTAGTCAAAATAAAACATAAATAGCTAGTCAATGCTGACATAGACCAACAATTTACAACACTTGAGATCGTCTAATATACTTTGACAATAGAAGCATTTCTTTTCGATTAGTAGAAGACATCATTTGACAAAACTATGGACAGATTTTGTGGAGAGAAATCTTTTTGTCAAATACGTGTTGCGCAAAGTAACGTATGACGAACATTCCATGATAAAATGAAATTCATCACCTACTGCAGACATGTCACATTTATTACATAACCTTTCTTCTTTGGAATAGCAAATCGACGATCTACTTCGATTGGCAATTTATGATAAGAACATCTAAATTTGATAAGAGGATAAATATAAACATCTGGTAAGCTAGAAAACATACTTCTCCTTAAAATCAGATTTGTAAAATTTGTAGAAAAAAAAAACATTTACTGCTAGTTTCAATGTCATGTTGCCACGCTTGACGAAAAGAGCATTGCAAACTATTTTTGACATTCCTACATAATGTTTTGACGTCTGTAAAAGATTGATTGCTCCAAACACAGTCAAAACCAGATTGTAGAAGTATGTTTTTAATGCACGTTAATGCAGGGAGACACAGCTACTGCGAGAAAGAGGTATAGGAGAGCGAGAGAAAGAGAGAGAGAGAGAGAGAGGAGAGACAGAGAGAGAGAGAGAGAGGAGAAGGAAGGGGGAGAGGAGAGAGAGGAGGAGGAGGAGGAGGAGAAAGAGGGAGGGAGAGAGAGGAAGACAGGTGTGCATTTTTTTTTTTTGGCCAAAAACAAAGAAAATGGTTTTTCTTCAGGATAAAATAAGTTGCTGTAACAATAACTCAATTTCGCAACAACAACAACAACAAACAATAACAACAAAAATGCAGATATGATCTGCTTTTATTCCGCAAAAAGCGCGTATTCTCTGTTTAATAACTTTTTCTTTCAGAGATAACGCAACATATTTGGCTGGACAAGTCGGTGCCAAAACAGGATTTCAGTAGATGGTCGATGTTTTGTTTGCTTGTTTGTTTGTTTGTTTGTTTGTTTGTTTAATTTGGTGGACAGGCAGAATTGTGTTCAGAACCCCCAAATCATGGCACTACAGAAAGTGACCCTGGACACGTCCAGTTCTATTGGTGGACAGTCGGAATGGCTGTCACGGGAGATAACAACCTCAGAGACAGTCGGAGGACCAACAGTATCAGAGTGGCTTCTGACCTCACATCACGACGAACATAGACGGTGATTGTGCAGGACTGTGTCCATTGATAGGAGGAAGCTCCACACCCACTGACAGACTGCAATCCACGTCTTCCAAGGACCACACTGAAGGACATTCTTCTCAGTCCCATGGGAACATGGACACCCCCGGCCTCGACCATGAACCCCGTGAAGATAATGGCCACAGCTGGAACAGAGATGTCCGACACACTGGTAGGAGAAAACCTCAGAGGAACAGACGCCAGCACTAGAATCTGCCAGACAGGTACCACGTTGACCACGCCCAGGACAATTTGTACAGGTGTACAACTACGGTCAGGCAATGTCATGGTCCCCCACTCCGTTAGCTGCCCATGATGGTGCAACAGGATGGTGTGTCTATTGTCCCTGGCATACCTTCTTACAGCAAAAGGGGCCCAAAGAATACTTCTGACCGTCGTCATGATGGAAGACTCTTGTCACCAGAACCAGCTCACACATGTTTCAGTAGCAGAGAAAAAAAATAGAGAAAAAAAAAACGAAAACCTTGTCAGTGTTCAAACAGTGCGAAGATCTCTGAGGTACCGCCCCTGACCATTCTGTGACATATATCACTAAACATGACCCAGTTACCGCCCCTGACCCTTCTGTGGCATATATCACTAAACATGACCCAGTTACCGCCCCTGACCCTTCCGTGGCATATATCACTAAACATGACCCAGTTACCGCCCCTGACCCTTCTGTGGCATATGTCACTAAACATGACCTAGTTACCGCCCCTGACCCTTCTGTGGCATACATCCCTAAACATAGGCTAGTAGTTTTACCACCATAAACCCTTCTGCGGCATGTATTATTAAACATGACATAGTACCAATCACGACCCTTCTGTGGGAATATATCACTAAACATGACCTAGTTACCGCCCCTGATCCTTCTATGGCATATATAATTAACATGACCCAGCTACCGCCATGACCCCTTTCTGTGGCATTCATCACTAAACATGACCTAGCTACTGCTTCTGACACTTCTGTGGAATACGCCACTAAACATGACTTATTTACCACCATAACCCCTTCCGTGGCATGTATCACTAAACAAGACCAGGTTACCGCCCCCTGACCCTTCTGTGGAATATGTATAACTAAATTTGATTTGGTTAACGATCGGCATATCACTAAATATGACCTCGCTAACAGGCAGCCAAAGAAATCAATGACTAGCTGTTCAGATGTACAGATTGCTGACGATGAGGATTTTATTCTACAAGACAACTACTGTGACGGGTCTCCGACGTTCTCCCTCGTTATTAAAATCTGATTGTCATATACAGGGATGCAGGGAGTATGGACAGAAGCATTCATATCTCCACAAACTAATTTGTGCTCTCGCATAGGCACAAACGCTCTGTCACTCACATCGGGCCCACACAAATCTGACAGGAAACCAATAAAATCTCATTAAAAAGTGATTAACTTGACTGCGTACACCCACCCGCACTAAACCTTTCTCTGCATAATGATGATAATAATAATAATGAATACTAATATAGCGCCTATTCTCGGCTACAGACCAAGCTCTAAGCGCTTTACAATCAAACACTCGCTCGCTTACACAATGGGCTGCACTACCTGGCTAGTGCGACTGAAGAGCTGCCAGCTGGCGCTTCATTCAGTCGTTTCCCGTGTCATCCAGTCAATATCGTTCAATATCGTTCATCCAGTATCCTTACTTTCTTCATTCTTTCCATTTCTCACGCAGGGTGCATGCTATGTGTAACGTGTCATCCATACCAACGGCCAAACTGGCCTACTCTTCCGAAAGTTGGTGATGGGATTTTACGTGTGTGCAGAGATATTATGCGTGCGTTCATACACGGAACCTCGGTTTTATAGTCTCATTCGAAGGACTGTATGGGAAACGGAATCGGAACCAATGTTAACTCCAGGGGAAAAATCCCCCCTGCCGAAACGGCCCGGCGGAGATTCGAACCCGCAACCCTTGGATAACGAGTCCGGCGCTCTACCAGCTGAGTTATCCCGGCTCCCAAAATAAAAATGGTTCAGCGGCTCTGAAACAAATAAAATTGGAGTTGCTATATTTTTCTATAATCATTTTGAATATGAAGTATTTGATGTGATTAGAGATCCCCATGGTTGTTTCATTGTGATGAGTGTTCAAATTTTGAAGAAGAAAATTACATTACTAAATGTTTACAGAACCTAGTAGTGGCGACAAACCATACTTTTTTTTTTTTTTTATAGAATTTGTAAATGAATAGAGCATTTTTACAAAGATTCTGTTATTGTAAGGTTGGATTGAAATTGTGCCCTGAATGCGAAATTAGATTTACGAAACAATGCCAGTACTGTTAATCGCCCTAGAACTCGAAAAAAGAAATATTGATATATGGCAAAACATAATCTAGGGGATGTTTATAGAGAATTGTATCCTAATAAACGAGCTTACACATGGCGCAAATTCAATTCTGTAAAACAAGTAAGACTTGATTACTTTCTAATCGATAATGACTTGATGACTGAAGTAGCTGATGTGTTTGTTGAACCCGGATATCGATCAGGTCATTGGTGTTGTTGTACTGGCATTAAGAAAAGAACAATTTAAACGTGATCGACTTTTCTGAAAGTTCAATAACAGCTTACTGAAAGACAAAAATTATATAATGCAAAAAAAAGATTCTATTCAAGAAGTTAAAAAAAAAAAAAAAAAAAAAACAGTATATGTTACCAGTTTACAACTTTGATGACGTTGATATGGTTTCAAATGATAACACGACTTTCCAAGTGAGTGATCAGCACTTTTGTTTTGAAACCCTAACGATGAAAATAAGAGGAAGAATGATTTCGTATAAAGATATAAGAACAGACAGAATGGTAAGAAAGAAAAAAGAGTTAGAAAGAATAAATGATATTAAACGTGATTTAAAAACAAATGACTTACCTGTGTTAGAGGAACTGAAATACAATTGCAAGAATTAAAGACAGTCTAAAGTGCAAGGCATTGCAGTTCGATCGAAAATTCGATGGATTAACCAAGGAAAAAAAAACAGCAAGTACTTTTGTAAATTAGAAATAGAAATGTTGTCAACAGATCAATACCAGTTCAAGAAAAGAATGATGTCACTGTTACTTCAGACCACACTGGCATTTTAGGCAAGGTGGCCTCCTATTACGAACAGTTGTACAGTTATAGAGATGTGGTTGACATTAACCTTCCAAGAGAACTACCTGACGCTGCAACTTTAACCGATGAGGAAAGCAAACATATTGAAGGGCAGATTACATGTGAAGAAGCAGCAGCCACTTTAAAACAAATGAAAAATTACAAGAGTCCTGGACCTGATGGGTTTTCTGTCGAGTTTTACAGATTCGTTTTTGAAGATGTTTGTTATTTTCTTGAGCGTTCTGCGAATGTGGGATTTCAAAGAGGAGAGTTTTCTGTATCGCAGAGGCAAGGAACTATTGCATGCATTCCTAAAGAAGAAAACCACACGATCCATTAAGAACTGGCGCCCTGTATCAATCACTAATGCTGCTTACAAAATCGTCTCTGCCTGTGTTGCGAATCGTTTTAAAAAACAGTTCTACCTTCCATAATACATGAAAGTCAGAATTGTTTTCTAAAAGGCAGATTCACTAGTGAAAACATTAGGCTACTTTATGATACTTTGATATATGCTGAAAAAGAAAATATTCATAGAATGTTTCTTCTGGCTGATTTTTGAAACGGCTTTTGAGAGTGTTTCCTGGTCATTCCTACAGAAATGCTTAGTTTTTTTTTTGTATTATTATTTTGGACCAGACATGATAAACTGGGTCAAAACCTTTCACTTTGGTATTTTGACATGTGCGTCAGTGAATAGACAGTATTCTTCCTGGTTTCCAATACAGGGAGGAGTGAGACAGGGGGACCCCTCATCATCATATCTCTATTCAGTTTTGTTCAGATTCTTCCAATAAAGCTTTGTAAAAATTCGAATATAAAAGAATGAATGTGAAGAACAAGGACATTTGATGGTCTGTGATTCAAATGATACATCATTATGCATAGATGGAAGTGAGAAATCTTTAATGAACCGGTGCAGATTTTAACTAAATTTGCTGAAATTTCTGGTTTAAAGTTGAACTTCTACAAAAGTCAGGCTGTTCGGATAGGGAGTAGGAAAAACACAGATACCCAATACACGAGGGACAAAAATTTCATTTGGGACCCTGGTACTTTCAAGCCTTTAGGAGTATTGTTTTCCACTAATGCCGCAAATATTACAAAGATTAACGTCCGTCTGTCTGTCTGTCTGTCTGTCTGTCTATCTCTGACTATTGATTTTGAAAAAAAAAGGACAACGCTCCAGCGCGACACTGAGAGTGTAGACACAATGTTGTGCTTATTTTGTAATATGTATATGTTAAATAGGATTTGCTGTTCTTTTTGCAAACTTATTGCAGCTTTATGCAAGATAAGATCTACTGTCATTTTTTTTTCTTTTTAAGTGCTGCTTTTTTTTTTTCTTTTCACGTTTTCCATTTGTAAGTTTCTTTACAAGCAAATAAAAGTGTTTGCATTTGGGGAAAAAAACTTCAATAGTAAGCTTCTCGCAATGAATAACAAAAATGAATGTTTATAGTAAGCGACAATTGACACCTTTTTGGGAAAATAACAGTTATCAAGACCTAGATTCTGTAAAAAGTTGTATATTTGTTGATTAATTTACCAGACCCACTAGAAGATTTTATTACTGCATTGGAAATGAATTGATGATATTTTCATGGAATTTTCTGTTCAGTGATGGTTACATTATTGACAGACAGATAGGACTGAGAACGTTACTTGGCACCGTAAATGGAATTTGTGCCCGATTTGAACAAACCTGGCTGTTGTGCAATTCGATTCTCGAATAGTTTACATGTTAGAGTTCAAAATAGAACACATGTATTTCATCTGTAATCTACCACATACATCATGATCCACTCCAATTGCGTGTGTTTTGAAAATGATTGAACATGTGTATAGTATTATGTATGATTTGTGTTTTATATGAGAATGTTATCCCGGATTTGCCCCACCCCATCCCTTACCTTTGCCCCCCCCCCCCCCCCCCCCCCCCCCCCCCCCCCCCCCCCCCCCCCCCCCCCCCCCCGGTCCCTCTTTTGTTTTGTGTGTGTAAGGATGTTTGATTGTTCGCTTGCCTTTCTGATGTGTTTTTTATTTTGTTTTATATTTTGTTTTGTTTTGTTTTGTAATCAGTTGCTATATATGTAATTGGTTTGTAGTGTATGTGTGTTTGTAAAACGATTTGTTGTTAAAAATGTTTATTAAAAATTTAAAAAAAAAATGATGGGCTGACAACGTTGCAGAGTTGAAAGGGGAAAAACATGGGCAGGGACACGGGCCTCGGCACACAGCCACAGAACTGAAGCTGTCTGGTGAACTGTTCATCAGTGTGGTGGCCCACGGACTGGAGAAAGGAGATGACGAGAGGAGGAAGGGCTGTAGTAGGTACTGCATTGTGCTGTAATCGTGTTGCAGGTCTGCTATGCGGTATATAGTTATACTGGGTCGTGTCATGGAATCGTGCAGTATCTCTCTTCTGTGCGTGCCTCTTTTCATTTTAAGTCATACAGACTCATCTCAACAGTTGGCATATGTACAGCTGGTTACTTTGAAATCCCTCTCCGATACAGACTCGAACTAGTCTTGAAACATACTACCCCTACTTTCAAGGGTAAGTAATTTGATCCTGTTCTCTTCGTCCAAAAAATAACTTTTAACATTCATAGTACTAGCGTACTGCACGTAGCTTCAATTTCGAAGGGAAGACAAATACAAATTTTCTACCGTCCCGTTCAGGAGTGGTGACAATATATAAAGCTGCCGAACAGAAAGATTTGTGTCATTTTATTTTAGATTTTATTTCATTTCAACAACAACACACCCCCCCCCCCCCCCCCCCCCTCCCCTAAATGTATCATCAGGAGAGTCGCACAAGTGTGTGATCTAGCAAAGAAAAATCAAAGTCCCGCTAGTGTATAGCACCGGTGTCTTGGGCCACAGCCAAAGCCTTCGTCACATTGTACTCCTGTGTGTTGTTGTCGAGGTTTAACAGCAAAAACCTTCCTCACACTCACTGTGCTCTTGTGTGTTCTTGTCAAGGTTCCACAGCAAAAGCCTTGCTCACATTGTCCCACTCCTGTGCGTTGTTGTCGAGGTTGCACAACAAAAGCATTTGTCACATTGTACACCTCCGGAGTGTTCCTGTCGATGTTGAATTCATTTCATTACTTCAGGTCACGCCTAGAGCGCACCATATGCAAAGAGAGAGAGAGAGAGAGAGAGAGACTCAAGACTAAAGGATAATTTACTCATGATTAGTCCATTGCCCCTCACGAAGGGGTGCTAGCAAATACAATCACAAAAGCACCCTAAGAACTACACAATTTATGTTCACGATCTATTCTAAGGCAACAAAGAAGACCGCAGTCTGAACGCTTTAAACAGATATATCGACAGTTTATGACTGCTTGTTCACAAGTACACGCCAAAAAAGTGCTAATCTGAAGTGATATGGGACTCTATAATACAAGAAAGGTATAAACTTAGCTCTTAATTTTTGCAAGACAGGACAACATAACACAAAATACACTTCACTTTCTTTCTCCTCTCCGCAAGTTGACGTAACAAATCTGCATCGCTATAGAGTCGGTGACTGTAATAGTGCTCTGCAATTTTGAAAAATACCGAGTCTGAATCTAGAAGTTACATGTTTTAAATGTCTGTCCACATGCAACAATAGACAGGTGTTTACATCAGGCACAGTGCAAAAGGATCTGCAAGCATGAAATCTTTCGCTGTAACTCACATGATAATTCCAGAGAGAGAGAGAGAGACAGACAGAGACAGACAGACAGACAGACAGACAGACAGACAGACAGACAGACAGACAGACAGAGACAGAGACAGAAAGAGCAGGATATGGTGTGGTTACATGAAAACTACAAAACCAATCTCCAGAGTTTGCAGCCAATTGAATTCGGTCCAGTTTCATCGCGCCACAGTGAGGTGAACGCTGTGTGAAAGACTAGAGTTCATACTGCTACTGCTACTATTGCTACAACAGCTATTACTACTATACTACTACTACTACTACTACTACTGTTGCTGCTGCTGCTACTATTACTACTACTACTGCTGCTGCTGCTGCTGCTGCTACCACCACCACCGCTACTACTACTACTTACTACTACTACTACTACTACTACTACTACTACTACTACTACTACTGGTACCACCACCACCACCACCGCTACTACTACTACTACTACTACAACTACTACTACTACTACTACTACTGCTGCTGCTGCTGCTGCTGCTACTACTACTACTACTACTACTACTACTACTGGTACCACCACCACCACCCGCTACCACTACTACTACTTTTACTACTACTGTTACTACTACTTCTTCTTCTTCTACTACTACTACTACTACTACTGCTGCTGCTGCTGCTACTACCACCACACCACTATTACTATTACCACTACTGCAATAACAACAACAACAACTACTACTACTACTACTACTACTACTACTACTACGCCACCACCACAACTACTTCTACTACTGTTACTATTACTATTGAAATAAATGTGTCCTGTCACGATGTTGCAGCTGTCAGGTTTTCTACGCTGCTCTTCTCCGCCATTTTGCTCCCCCTTTTCCTCCTGCTCCTCCTCCTCCTAAAACTCCTCCTCCTCCTCCTCCTCCTCCCTCCTCCTCTTTGTCCCTCCTCCTCCTTACCACCAGCTCCCAATTCCACCCCCTACCCCTACTCCCCCCCCCCCCCCTCAACTCCTCGCCCACGGCCCTCTGCCACCTCCACCTCCCTTGCCCCCCCCCACCCCCCCCCCTCCTCCCCACTTCCCTCCGATTGCGCCCCTCCTCCCCCCTTGCACCATACAAAGACACGCTCTGTGATTGGTCGACATGTCTTTTCGGTGTTGGTGGTGGTGGTGGTGTTGTTGTTGCTGTTGGCTGCCGCAGCGCAACTGTCACAGTTCACTGGGCAGACGGCGTCACCACAGTCGGTCCGGTAACGCTGTCACCAGTTATAATTTTGTTGGCAGACGAGCAGGACGGTTGGAGACTCCGGAGTAACTGTGCTGCAAGTGAGTTTTTCCTCGTATAGTGTTTTCTTCACGTTTCGTGGCCCCAAGTTGAAAAAAAAGGGGTTGGGGTTTGGGGGGGGGGGGGGGGGTTCACCTTCTAAACAGGGGGGAGAAGAAAAAAAAAAGGGGGGGGGGGGGAGAGAGAAAAAAAAAACCCGCGAAAACAGAAGTTGCAGGATCGTTGCCGTCTGTCCGGGGGCAGAAACATCAAAAGTTTTTGACGAGAATCTTTGGCCGCAGATTTGCCAGCTCTTCTTTTCTCCCCGATGTCTGAGTGACGGAAGCAAGTCATTTTGGCCCTCGCATGATAAAACACAGTAAGTTCTTTTCCCAAAGTTTCCATAAAGCGGTTCTCTTTCCGCCCTGGTTGATGGTGAAAATTAAAAAAATGGTGGTGTGTTTGCTAAAGACCTATGTGGTCGTGATAACCTAATACGTATTTGAACAGTTTTAGTGTCGGGGGGGGGGGGGGGGGGGGGGGGGGGGGGAAGTAGGTGCTAGCTTACAATATCTGCATCGTTACATTAATGACCTGGCACAGATTGAAGAAAAAGAAAAGGGGGAGCGAGTGTGTGTGTGTGTGTGTGTGTGTGTGTGTGTGTGTGTGTGTGTGTGTGTGTGTGTGTGTGTGTGTGTGTGAAAGAAAGAAAACGGTAATGAAAAAACAAAACAAAACAAGGGCATTAGATTATAGATATAACATCTTTCACTGACAGCAAATCCTAGTCCGTCCGAAAAAGAACTACTCACATTTCCTGCTCAGAAGCCTTTCGTTCACTGATTCAGACTCGTCAGTCAGACACGGCTTGTGTCTGTGCTTGGAATCAAATGGAGAGATACCACAGTCCATGATTCTATGCTATTCTTACAAATATCTTGTATATCTATTTCAAACAAGTTTCGACAATAAAAGGTATTTGGATAGGGGCTGTTAGGGACTATATATATACTGAATTATAAACAAAGCTTGCTCTTATGTCTTAGATTGTAGAAATAGGGGGTGATAAGCATTCATATCTGTAGTGGTAGATCATTCTGCCTAACTAACAGTATGTGCTTGAGTGGACGAATGGGAATAATAAATACTTCTCAAAATGAATCTTCAGCAAGCTTATAGTCTCCAAAGGGGGAGACAAACTCCAATGGGGAGGAAGCTCACTGACACATAACTCCTG
>JADBJO010007174.1:20000-27500 GCA_016801955.1 Conus betulinus
GAGGAATGCTTTGTAAGCTGATTTAAACGAGCTGATGTTTTCTTATCCTTCATGTAATTTGGTAAGGAGTTCCAAAGGCCCCTCCTCCTGAATAGGCGAGGCTTGTTTTAAAAAGATCAATTCTGGGTTTTCTCATTACAATATTATTCGTGTATCTTGATTGATTTCGCGGAAATCGTGTGGTTAGTGTACAAGGAGCAAATCCGTTCATTATTCGATACATTACAACGGCTTTGTTAAACTGTAGTTTATACGATAATGGAAGGATCTCCAGCGCTAAGTAGTCTTCAGTCGTCAAACTAGTAGGTTTTGAAAGTACTAATTTCAGAGAGCGTTTATAGATCCTGTTTAAATATCTTAATGCGTTTGCACTGGATTGATCATAGAGCGTTGACGCATAATCGATAGATGATGAAATAAATGCATGAAAGAATTTTCTTTCGAGCTGTAACATCGAGGAAATTCTTAATTTTTGAAAGTTGAAATAACCTTTGGGAAATACGTTTGCATAAACTATCGATATGGGGTGACCAGGAAAGATTATTATTGTCGATAGTAGTAACACCTAGAACTTTATGAGTATCAACTTCATGAATGACTGTACTACTACCTATGTGTATAGAAGGGCAGACTGAAGGTTATTTTTTTTGCCGTTTTTGTCGCGAAGTTATTATCATGTATTTAGTTTTTTGGTCGTTCAAAGACATGTGGTTCAGCTCAGTCCAATCAATTAAGTTATTAACATTGTTCTGCAGAGTCGTGGATAATTGCTTCAAATTAGAATGGCTCGAATGAATAGACGTATCATCTGCAAACATTTCACATACGCCTTCTGTAACGTATAAGGGAAGATCATTAATATAGAGAGAAAAAAGTAGAGGACCAAGAACAGATCCTTGGGGAACACCAAATTTTTGTGTCTGAAATTTGGATTGTTGGTTACCCAAGAAAAACCTTGTGATGACGGTTGGAAAGAAAAGATGTAAGAAGAGAAGAGTTTGGCCCGGAAAGTCTATATAAGGCTAGCTTACGCAGCAGCAAATTATGGTCAATGATGACGTCGAACGCTTTTTTGCAAAGTCAACGAACAATACTCCCGTGAATTTGTTACCATTGATATTAACGAGCCAATCCTCGACGAGGTTAGTTAAAGCAGTGTGGCATGAATGGTTTTTTCTCTCTAAATCCTGATTGATTGGGATGAAGCAAATTGTTCTCCGAAACATGTGTGACATTAGATGTTTATTATAGTTGTTTTTCCAAAGGTTTCGACAGGACCGATAATATTGAAATGGGTCTGTAATTTGATGGATTAGTTTCATCTCCAGATTTATAGATAGGAACAATTTTGGGCTTGCTTAAGAATATAAGGAAAATAGCTTTTGTCAATGCAGAGATTGTACAAATAAGTTAAAAGAGTCTGTGATGATAGGAGCACATGATTTAAGAATCTTACCATCTAAATTATCAAGGCCACGTGTGCCTGTCTGCTTGAGATGTGTAAGATGAACGTAAACGTCAAACACCGTAATAGGAGGAACGACAGCGTCCGATGTTATATGTTTAGAATAACAAAAATCTTTTAGTAACTCAAGATCATTTAAGGAGGACCTATCATTTGTTATGGTGAGGAAGATATATTAGAAAAATGATGATTTAAATCATCAGTTGAAAGCCCTTTAATAGAGGCAGACATCTTATCGACTTTCTTTTTTGTGAGAATGTTAATAGCTTTCCAAATCGACTTAGAATTATTAGAACCTTCCGATCCGATACGAGATCTCGGAAGTATTTCTTTTTTCGCTGAACTGTAACGTAACATTGCCGTAACTTTATTTCGTTGTTTTTTTTGAAGTCTTGAAAATGTTTTGCTTTTAACAGCATGTCTCTTTCACGGATCGCATCCTGGATGACATCAGTCAACCAAGGAGGCTGGGGGGAATGTTTTACTCTTTTAGTTATAAAGGGAGCATGCTTGTCATAGACATAAGTAAATGACTTGTGCCAGAATTGAAATGCTTCATCAGGATCAGTGAACTGATACACACGTTGATAAAGATGACTGAGCTAAGTCGAAAAGAAACGCGTCTTTATCAAAGTTAGCAAAAGACCTGTAGGTAATAACTTTGTGTCCAGGCTTGGGAATTTTTTTGTGCCTTTCCTGAACAAGTAAGGCAAAACAGGTAGTAGGTGATCACTGCAGCCGCAATGTGGAGAACACACTTCAACAATGTTTTTTTGTGTTGTTGCTGTAAATGTGATCAATCAGTGTTTCAGAAAGCGGAGTAAGTAAGTCTAGTGGGCGTTTTAATTAATTATTAAGTCCAAAAATTCTCAACTGTTTGGATCCATCGATGATTGGGCTTTAAAAGATCAATGTTAAAATCACCAAGAAGGATGATTTCATTGTCATTGAGTGTTACATCTTCAAGCATATCATTAAATCTGTTGACCCATTCTATATGTTCGGAGGGGTTTCTGTAAATGAATCCAATGAATAATGGTTTTTATTTCTTTTTATATTGATTTCGACCCATATACATTCTACGTTGTGTTTTTCAAACGATATGATACGTTTATACGTATACGTAACAGACTGACTGATATATAGGATTAAACCAGTTTGTTTTGGTAGAATGGGGATCAAGTCTCACGGTGTTGTGTAACCTGGAATAGATACATCTGCATCAGATATATTCTTTGATAAACGTGATTCAGCACAACAAAATACGTGAAACTGTCGGCCTGAATTATATATAATGGAAGATAACTGATCTAATTTGTTGAGAACATGGTTGATATTTAAAACTAACCCTACTCGGAGGCCGTCCCCCTACATGGCCACGCATTCATCGTGGGCACACTACGACTGAGTGGTGGTCACAGCTAAACAATACAGGTTGCAGCTTCAAGGACAACGAGTAGCTGGTTCAGCCAGCGTAAATGGCAACACGTGCAATGTATGGAACTAACCCGAGAATCTTAATATAGAATGCACGAAAAAGAAGACAGCAATGTAACGCAAAAAAAAAAAAAAAAAAAAAAAAAAAAAAAAAAAAGGCTAGCACAGTTGCAAGACACAATTAGATTCACACAAAGAAGATGAAAACAACAAAAACACACAACAACAACAACAACAACTCAACACCTCAAATAAAATCAAATTACCAGACAGCAATCCCCCACTAATTACCACAAAGCAAGCAATCATGCATAAAGCACGTAAACAGATCAAGAAAATAAAAGAATGATAAAGTATGCTATCAAATATTCTGAATATCTACAAATCTAAACCCACGTGTTTACGTATACACCGAGATCAAAATAGCCGCCTTCAAGTTACAGTTGCAAATGTAATTCTAATATTATGTCAACGAGTACGGCAAATCTGCAGCACAAACTCACTGATGTTCTCACTCTCATACATATCCACACTTAAATACCAACATGTAAATATAGACGTATGTGTTCTGACATAAAGGGTTAGAGGCCTGAATTATGCATGATTTTATCTTTGAATGTTCTGCTGAAGACTTAACATGTGAGAAGTCATCATGTTTAATAAGTAAAGGTATTGATTAATATTATTTTGAGGAGTAACCGCCCGTGTATTCAGTACTATGTTTGATTCTGGGGGGTAAATAGGAAAGCACTGGGTTTTCTTTGACACAATGCGGGGAACTGGATCCCCCCTCCAGGTTGGGATAAACTGATCTCTCGTGAAGAGGGTGGGGTGGGGGTGGATAAGAGGGTGGTATGTCAGAGTGCTGGGTACGGGGATTGATCAAGGGAGGATAGTGGGCCATGGACTGCAGAGAGGGAGGAAAGGGTCCATGATCAGGACCACGACCGGAGCTGTGTTGTCGCTGAGTGAAGGGAATACTCTGTGTGTTGGCGCCCTGTACTCCGTACCACTGTACTGAGCAGGGGCTGGCCTGAAATTGTGTTGGCAGCCAGTATCATTATCAAAATGGGGGTCATAGGAATTACGGATACTGTGATTGTGTGCGTTGGTATTTCGGGGATCATAGTCACCTGATTCGACCCGAGTTGTAGGCGCACCATAAACAGACTCTGCACTGCCATGATCAGGTCTATAGGCACCTGACGTTTGCCGGTCTGTACCCAGGGTACGGCTATTCACGTTGCCACTCGGCTGCAGACCACTGGTTAAACCGTGTTCTGCTTCTTGGAAGTTTTTCTGGGGCGGGAAGGTGTCTACGAGCCAGTTAATGAAAGTGCGTTTGATGTTGGCAGCCAGTTGAGCTGTCCCTTTTAGGCTAGGATGAATAACGTCCTGATACATAGCCAGCCTGGGAGCACCAGACGTAGCCACAAAAGAATCAGTATTATCAATGAAAGTTATACCACTAGAGCTGCATGCAGTTTTGAGATTACGATTCGAAGGAAGGATGGAATTATTTTAAGTTTATGTCTGCCCTTGGCTGGTATAATCGAACTGAATGCGATCTTTGCAAAAGGGAAAACCTCACAACATGACCGAATCATTCTCTTCCATTGTTCAGTAAGAACTTGTCCTGAGGGGCAGTTATTGATCCCTACATGTACAACTAGCGCTTTGATTTTGTTGTTTGGTGATTGCTGTGAAAGCCAGCGCTCTAAATCCGGAGTGCCCATGCCAGGAATACACAGTTTAAAAAGGTTGTAGGAGCGAAGAGCTAGTCTTTTAGGCTCCACGTGTTTGATAATAGAGTCGCCAATCAACAGTGCCGTCGCTCGGTCATTCACAGACACAGTACTTAACACTTCGGAGGGAGAACGTTTTTGACTTGTATCATGAGAGCTGGTAGAAGATTTCCTGTCGTACCTAATACTTTCGGTGAGTCCATGATTGTCATTAGCTGTAGTCTGCTCGCACAAGGCCACGTCACTGAGAGGAGCAAACCTATTTCGGACAGGAACTGAGCAGTTGATAGGCAGGTCCTCTGAAGAGAACTTGTCCTCGCAGCTGACTGACAGACTGCATAAGCGATGCTTTCAGATCAGAGGACGGAGGATCAGCGTTAGGGGCTTCTGTGGGTCTGCTACCTGCAGGCTTGGCGCTGATGGTCGCGGATCTTACAGCGGAGCTTGATGAGAGACTGGCCACGTCAAGGGCTGTGTCACAGCTCTGGACCTTTGGGGCTGACTCTGACGCTTCTGTGTTTTCCCGAGTAATGCCAGGATCTGACGGAGATGGATGAGGTTCAGTTTCAGAGGTCGGCGAGGCTGACTGTTCACACTTCGAAGGTCCGGTCACTTCAGCTGAAGTTTGCGACAAAGCTGGTTCGTCATTCTGACACTGCGTGCCGGTACTGACAACAGTAGGCCTTGCTTTCAAGTATTTCAACTCAGATCGTAGATTTCCAAGCTGAGATCGGAGGGACTGGTTGTCACTCTTTAAAGATTCGACAGATACTGTGGTCTGAGACAATTTTGCTTCCAGATCTTCAATTCTAGAAGACAAAAGGTTGATCTTTGTGTTTATGGCAATTTTTAGTTCATTTTTAATCACAGTTTTTGTATCTTCAATAATTGACATAAGCGAGTCCTTCATCTCTTGCTGTGATGTTATTAAATCGTCAACAGTTTCCTTTAATTCAATGAATTTCAGTTTATATGTCTTTAGGTGGATCGGAGAAACTTTGGGGTGTTTAGGGGTGACACAGAGGGTTCGTCTACGGAGTTTTTTGTTTCTCACTGCGGGAGTGGTGACGACTGACGTCAGTTTGCGCTCAGTTGGAGATGGAAGTGCTTCTGTTGTGGAGTGGGGGGGAGGGGGGGGGATGCAGGACAACTCCAGGGTAAACACAGGACGGAATGTCTTGGCTGTCATTTGCTGTAACAGACCCTGGGGTGCTTGAATAGGATCCTGTGGGTGTGGATCACATTCCTCCTCTGTTCCTGCTGACACGGCGTGTGGGTCTACCATGGATGTTGTCATGGATAAAGGGCCTAGAGGGCTGATGAAAGTCAGTGGTACCTGCAGTAATGCTGATGTGAAATTGCTGATGTTTCCGTCAGTGAGGAACGCTGACACTGAATGTTTGAGTTGCTCACACTCCTCAGGTCCCAGTGGTGACAGTCTCTCCCCTGGGCAGAGGAGACAGCCGGACTTCTGGGTCGTCTTGAAATAGAGAGTGACGGTTATTCTCTTTGATGATTTCCAGTACAGGCGTATAGTCGTTTTCGCCAGCTCAGGTGGGAGGTCAGCAATCCATCGTAAATGCTGGGAATGGCAGGATTTCGTCATTTTCATCATAATCCGTCACTTGCACTTCAACAGCACAGTCTGAGATGGCAGAGTAGCGGAACAGGAGTGCATTCCGCCATGCTATCAATTCGCCTTCTTCGCACCAAAAACGTTTCTGAATCTTGTCGGCAGTGTGTATCAATTTCTTGTCAATCAATGATTGATTCGTTTCCGGCGCCTGTGGCTGATCATCCCGCTGTTGGTCAGTCATTGTGGAACAAATTTAAAAAGCTGAGTCATTCTACACATTCGCACGTGTGTCAGCAGTACCGTACTCAGGTCATTCAAACACCCTCGGTCATCATTCAGGTGAGAACGCCATCGAGATTTCCAGTTGTGGTGAACGCACGTGCAATCGGCTTTTCTTAAATTGGGGTTAAAAGACAGAGAGTAGAGCTGTTTTCAATTTTGCTGTCTTCCTTAACCAGATATGATAACAATTTTTAGAGAGAGAGAGAGAGAGAGAGAGAGAGAGAGAGAGAGAGAGAGAGAAAGAGAGAGGTGGACTGACACCGAGGTCACATGTGTACACAGGACGCGAAGAAGCTCCTAGTTTGAGTCAGCTTTTGTGTGAGTGTGTTGTGGGTAGAGTTCTACTTTCATCCGTGAGGTACAGCAAGATACACCACCATGCCATCTGAACAAAAACACACTGGACTTTAGACAGCACTATGCTCGTTTTGTATTGATTTCTTTTTATTCATTTCATGTACAAACGCGTTGGTGGTCACAGAGAGAGAGAGAGAGAGAGAGAGAGAGAGAGAGAGAGAGAGAGCATATCCATGTTGATACTCACGATATATAACATGCGACACCAGCACGAATGCCCAGAAAATATAGAACATCACGACACCATGCCAAGAACATACTGGCGTTCAGTACTCATGATGAATGAATTAATAACGTAACGTTACAACACAAGCAGTATGTCAACAACAGATACAACATCATAACGTCACAAAAGCCCGCCCACCCCCCCCCCCCCCCTCCCCCTCCCCCCAAAAACTGACCCTTCAGAAAGTGTGATTAGAGTATAAATAGAATATTCGGAAAGTGTGAACATAGTATAAAAAAAAATTCTTCAGAAAGTATGATCGTAGTATATCATACAATCTTCAGAAAGTGTGATCATTGTACATATAAAATCTTCAGAAAGTGATATCATAGTGTACAGCTATAGACCCTTCAGACAATGTGATCAGAACATATCGAGAATCTTCAGAAAGTGTGATCAGGGTATACATATA
>JADBJO010007174.1:32500-37500 GCA_016801955.1 Conus betulinus
TTAATAGCAGGAGACTTTTAACGCGCATTCGCCGTTTTGGGACAAGGATTGCATGTCAGTAACTAGTAACCGATTTGTAGAAAAATATTGTTGGTTCATGTTTATACTTGCTTAATGATGGGCATAACCCGAATTCCAGATATTCCAACTCATAGAGCATCAGCAATAGATTTATCCTTGATATCTCCTGCATTAGCATCTGAATGTAGTTGGTCTACCTTTGACGATACTCTAGGAAGCGACCACCTCCCAATAATTGTAACTTTTAATAAAATAACTGATTCTTGTGAATTACAAGAAGACATAATCCCAAAATATAATTATAAAGCAGCTGACTGGGAAACTTTCAAAAACAAACTAGCTACATACAACACTGTTGATATTAATATCGATAGCATTGATCAGTTATATTCGTATTTTACTGATGCTATCCTTAGTGCTGCAGATGTAGCTATTCCAAAATTTCGCCCAGTTAAGTCAAACAAACACTCAGGAAATATCTGGTGGACACCTGCTTGTGACTCAGCCGTTAATAACAAAAAAAAATGTTTGTAAAAATATATTTAAAAGACAAAACACCAGAGAATCTAATAGCCCAAGAACAGAGCGAATCACACAGTAACATGGTAATAGCTCAAGCTAAAAGGCAATATTGGTCCTCTTTCTGCTCTAATGAGATTTCGAAATCATAAAGATTTACAAAAAGTTTGGAAAAAGTTTCATGAAATGAAAAGGGGTTTAAACTTACCATCTTGTCCTGTCAAGCTGAAGAACAAAGATTTCCATCTAATTCAGAAAAAAAACAGAATCATTTGCCGATATGTTTTCCGAATCTATGCGTTTGGAAGGTCTATCCTTTAAAGATCAAACTTCCAGAACAGAAGAAGAAAATAAAGACGATTATATAGATCCAGTTGATGATAATAGTCATTTCATCAATGCTCCAGTTACTCTTGATGAAGTGAAAGATGCAATTCTATCTCTTCCTAATAAGAAAACTTCTGTGGGACTAGATAAAGTCTCCAATGATATGCTTAAACACCTGCCTGAAAATTTTGTCTTATTACTGCAGAAATTGTTTCAAAAATGTTGGTTTGAGGGCGTAATGCCAGAACAATGGAAACAGTCTATCATTGTACCAGTTTTAAAGCAAGGCAAACCTCCAACAGATATGCATAGTTACAGACCAATAGCATTAACCTCACATACCTGTAAACTATTAGAGAGAATAGTTTTTTGAGAAGATTGACGCAGTATTGTCAAAAAAATAAAGTTATTCCAGTTAATCAAGCAGGCTTCCAAAATGGCAGGTCTGCTATTGACAATTTAGTGAAGCTCACAACAAATGTAAAACAACAATTTGCAAGAAGAAGAAATGTTCTAGCGACCTTTTTTGATATCAAGAAAGCCTATGACCAAGTCTGGCATGCCCAACTCCTTTATAAACTGAAACAAATTGGGATTTCGGGACATTTATATCACTACATTAAATGCTTTTTGACTAAAAGAACATACGTGTTCGAGTAGGGAATGCATACTCCAATTCTAGATCTTTACATATGGGATTGCCACAAGGTTCTGTTATCGCTCCTATGTTATTTAAACATCTTATGTACGATTTGCCCTCGCTCTTATCAAAGCATGTTGTATTAGTACAATATGCTGATGATCTATGCATCTGGATGAATGTTACAATGAAAAGAAAAACATCAAAAAGGGAATTGAACTACATTAAGAAGATCTATCAAAGAGAGCTCAATCATATATGTACTTATATGGACGAAAATGGTCTGACTTTATCTACAGAGAAAACACATATGATTCTCTTTAATAATGGCAGCAATCCATCAGAGCTGCCGTGTTTTAAAATTGAAAATACGACTATTCAGTATAAAGATATCGTGAAATTCCTAGGTATCTATCTTACACCAAAGTTATCCTGGAACGCTCATATCAACTACATCGTTACTAAGGCAAGGAAATGTTTAAATCTATTAAAGATTATAAGCAAACAAGCCTGGGGACAAGATTGCAAAGTTTTGAAGCATCTCTCTACGTCGCTGATTAGATCAAAATTGTCCTATGGACAAGAGGTATTTTTTTAGCGCCCCTAATTATTTACTTAAGAAACTTCAAAGCATAGATTGCAAGGGTTATAGGCTTGCTCTTGGTGTGCCTTTTCACGCATCAACGCTTGGAACTTATAAAGAAATTGGAGAATTGCCTTTGGACGAATACCGAAGTCTTGCGTGCGCTAAATACGTTCTTAGAAGTTCGACAAGTAACAACTTTGCATCTGAGGAACTGAAAATTACATCTGAAAATTATTTTCCTAAACGAGCTAAGCAGATATCATCATTGAAACCAATTGCCACTTACGTATCAGATCTACTCAAAAGGTCTGATATAAATCCAAGTAATATTGACACAAATCAAGCGGTCTCCCCTTGTCCTGCTTGGGAGATGAATAAAGCGCAGTTTTTGATATTAATCATACTGACACGAAGAAAAATGAGAATCCAAACATTATGAAAAACTGAAGTCCAATTACATATACAGAACACTTATCCAAATCATTTAAAGATATATACAGATGGTTCACTCCTAGAAGATCACCGGGCAGGTTCAGCTTTTTTGTAATACCAGCGTTAAAAAAGGAAAAGTCATACTACATTGGCAAAAATCGATCCATCTTTACTGCTGAACTTATTGCTATTCTTATGGCTCTCAATTACATAGTTGATTTTCCATTACAGTTTTTTCAAATCTTATTTTGTGTAGATTCTCAGTCGGTACTCTATGCTTTAAGATCATCAGATTTCAAGAAAAAGACCAAAATTATGTTAGAAATCAGTCAATTAATTCATATCTTAACTTTAAAAAGGGACCAACGTTTCCTTCTGCTGGGTTCCTTCACATCTTGGATTTTCTTCAAATGAGTGGGCTGACAAAGTGGCAAAAAAGGGCGCAAGGCAAGGCACAGAATCCACTGAAATCCATGTTCCTTTATCCATTCAGGAGGGTTATCACTTGCTGGAACAAGCAGTATGGAGCAGAGTTAAAGGCTATACCCAGAGAAAAGATAGACTCTCCAAGAATATGTATACTGATTCTCGTGGTTTGGATAACAAATTATATTTGAATCATACTGGCGTAATCAAATACAGACAGATTAGTTCGCTATCGTACAGGATAAAACTCAATGCGTTCATCACACAAATACAGCAAAAATGTTAGATGTTTATGTGGTGAACAATTTCTAGCAAACACATCATTTTTGAATGTCAGAGGTTAAGACCTATCTTGCCAGTGATTTCTGAAAATTGTATTGAAGGCGTTCTCAAAAATGCATCTAGTTTGTTTAATATTTCGAAATGTTTACTTCATAGTCCTGTAGGACATTTGTTATAGACTAGTTGATTGTTTTTGTTGTTAATGCTTTTTTTTTTTTTTTTTTTTTTTTTTCTTCCTTAGTCAAGAGACATAAATACATACACACACAATACGGTCCCTCTCCCCCCTCCTCCTCCTCCCGATCCCCCCTCCCCCCCCCTCCCCTCCCCCCGTACACACACACACACACATACACACACATTGTCCATCGACAAGAGCAAAGAAAATAATTAATGAATGAATATAGGTACCCTAAGACATGAGAGAGAGAGAGAGAGAGAGAGAGAGAGAGAGAGAGAGAGAGAGAGAGAGAGAGAGAGGGTGGCGGTGTAAAAGTGTACAATTTCGCTGTATGTAATGGCTTTTTTTTTTCTTTTTTTGTTTTTTCTTTTTGTTCTTTTTTTAATACTTTTTCTTCTTTTTTTTTCGTTTTTTTTTTTTTCTATTTTTGCTATACTTCTTCTTCTTTTCCTTTTTTTTTTTTTTTTTTTTTTCTTTGCTATGAGTTTGCAGTTTTTAGTTTCTTTATAACTGCCAAGGTGTGTGGGCGTCTCTTCGGTGTCGTCAACACACATGCACACACAAGCGCGCGCGCGCGCGGGAGCGTAAACTCACACACACACACACACACACACACACACACACACACACACACCCACACACACCACTGACTGACTGACTGAAACCATTTACTGTCAGATTAACATAGTGTTGTACTGACATTTTTAAAAGGATAAAACCTAAATAAATTAATGAGAAAACAAAAAAATAATACAAATAACATCTGAAAGACATAAAAACATAAAGGAAAAATTAACAGGGAAACATTTAACATTTGTGTAAGTAGAATAATAAAATCAGAAATTGTAACAATAAACCACATTACATCTTAACTGTACTGAGAATCAAAAATCTCTCTCTCTCTCTCTCTCTCTCTCTCTCTCTCTCTCTCTCTCTCTCTCTCTCTCTCTCTCTCTCTCTCTCTCTCTCTCTCTCTCTCTCTCTCTCGAGAGAACACCATAAAAAAAAAAAAAAAAAAAAAAAACCCCGCCCCCTAAACACACACACACACACACACACACACACACACACACACACACACACACACACACACACACACACACACACACACACACACACACACACACACACACACACACAAATCACTCTCCCCATTCCCCTACTCACGTGTATACGAGCACGCACATATATTCATCTCTCACAACTCTCTCTCTCTCTCTCTCTCTCTCTCTCTCTCTCTCTCTCTCTCTCTCTCTCTCTCTCTCTCTCTCTCTCTCTCGCGCGCGCGCACACACACACACACACACACACACACACACACACACACACACACACACACACACACACACACACACACACACACACACACACACGAACCGCCCCCTCCCCTGCACACACTCAAAAACTTATCCACACAAAAAATGTAGACGTACGCAGAACATGCACTCACCTATAAACAAACCAAACTCTCTCTCTCTCTCTCTCTCTCTTCTCTCTAGCGCGCGCACAACCTATGCAAAAGTTTCGTAAATGAATAATGCGACCTAGTACACGTGAGAGTCGGACAGCTATGTCATGTAACAAAT
>JADBJO010007174.1:42500-47500 GCA_016801955.1 Conus betulinus
TCTGACTGTTATAATTCAAACTCAGTGGTCGCATACCCAGCCAAAACCAAGTCTATGATTATAGCCACCCGCCGAAAACACCAACTGACTTCTCTTTGCTTAAAACGTCGCTTGAAAAGTTCTTCTATCAAACATGTAGCTGAGCATCATATTTAAGGCGTAATGATAGATGAAGAACGGAAATGGCAATCTCATCTGAATGATGTATGCGAGATATCTTTTAAAAATCTTTTCCCTGGTATCTCAGTTAAAGCGCTAAGTCAACGGCACTGCGCTCAAACTGTCACGTATCAGTAACGCTTCAACAGTAAGGGGACGGGAGTAGTGATGTTTAAACAAAAGGCTGAATATGCTCCACAGACGTGCACACAAAACTACTCCTCCCAGCCCTACCTACCTCTAATAACAGATGAAAAGCTAAAAGCGCTGAACATACATACTTCCCCTGCGTAAGCAGTTGGATTTCAACAAGGCATCATTTATGTTTACAATATTGACAGATACCATACCATGTTACCTCAGTGCCCTTTTTACAAGATTGTACAGATCTTCTGGTTCGAAGAATTTTCATCTCCCCTACAATACAATACAATGCAATACTATACAAAACAAGCATAGCCTACTCTGGACCATATGTCTGGATCTCACTTCCACCGATTTTGCAGAATACGAATACGTTCAAACTTTTCAAGAAACATTTACGTAAACGTTTTGTGCTTCAATAATTTGATTTTTTGATTAAAACCGTTACCATCCATTCACAGTCTTCTGTAAACAACACATTTGAATACACCGTCTAAACATGTAACCTATTCCAATGAGTCACTCCTCTCCATCCCCACTCTGTCTACCATCCCTCCCCTCCCCCCTACCTACCATCCTCTCTCTCTCTCCCCATCTCTCTCTCTCTCTCTCTCTCTCTCTCCTCTCTCTCTCTCTCTCTCTCTCTTTCTGTTTTTTTGTTTGTTTATTTTGGTTCCTTTTGTTTGACCACCCATCATGTCATTATTCTGTTTGTGGATAGCCTGCTTGTCATTGTAGAATTACATTACAGTGTTGCAGTGTTGAACTGACAGTACGAATGATATGTGTTGAAATAATTCATGCATGACAAGAACAGACTATAAGACTAGGCCTTGGCCTAAGATCTTCATTCTTGCGTATTAAAGCAATCAATCAAATCACTCATCACTCTCTCTCTCTCTCTCTCTCTCTCTCTCCTCCTTCTCTCTCTCTCTCTCTCTCTCTCTCTCTCTCTCTCTCTCTCTCTCTCTCTCTCTCTCTCTCTCGTTTGTTTGTTTTCTTACATTATTTCATTTCACTGCATGTTCTAGACCCTACTCAGGGCGAGGACTGAATGTAAAAAAGTACGTCAGTGCTTATCTATTATCCTCGTAAATAAAAATTTTGTCTTGTCTTGTCTTGTCTTCTCTCTCTCTCTCTCTCTCTCTCTCTCTCTCTCTCTCTCTCTCTCTCTCTCTCTCTCTCTCATCTCATCCACCCCCTCACACACACCACACACACACACACACACACACACACACACACACACACACACACACACACACACACACACACACACACACACACACACACACACACACACACACACACACACACACACACACACACACACACACACACACACACGTGCACGTCCGCACATACGTGCAGTAATCAAGCTTGTTTCCTAGTTTTTACATACTTGATGAAAATGATTTTTAAGATTGTTTCCAAAATATGGCTGTAAATTAAGTAAACAGCTCACACGCAATTTGAAGGTTTAGAAACCGATAAGGAGTGAAACAGCGAAGGTTCACTGTCTTCTTCTGAAGGACTTCAGAGGAATAGATCGTGAAAAAAATTACACAGCGCCACGATATGAGGGGGGGGGGGGGGGGGGGTGTGGAGGTGGATTTCTGCACAGTTCACAGACTGCTTCACACTGTTGGGTTATTAGAGTATGCACTGGGTGCGGAAATTAACAATTAAATAATTGATTTTGAAATATATGCACTCTGTCCTACAGAGCAAATTATGTGCTTGTCACAGCTTGACAAGAAATCACAATAACCAAGATAAGATGTGAGTCAATACGGTCTTGAAAACAAAATTATGATTTATGACTTTTCTCCGTCATTGCAGCGAAAGTCACAGATGTTTTATCATGTCGTAGTGCATACAATCAAGAGTTCTTTATCATTAGCAGCACCCTTCAGGTCACTCATACACAGTTAATGGAATGACAGTTATAATATCTGATATGTGAATGTTCACATTCTGTGAAACAACAGAAAAGGATGATTATTCCTACACTGGACGAAAAATACCCCCCCCTCAAATTCTCACATTCTGTGAAACAGCAGAAAAGGATTATTGTTGCCACAGCTGGACGCAAATAAAAAAAAAAAAAAAAAATCCTCAAATTCCCTTATTCTATGAAACAACAGATAAGGAGGATTGTTACCACACTGGACGGGTAAAAAAAACCCTCAAATATCATACTCTTTGACAGAACAGATAAGGTTGATTGTTACCACAGCTGGACAAACAAATATAACAAACCAAACCAAAACAAAACAAAACAAACCCCTCAACCATTAGCAGTGAAGAGAAAGATCTCAAAAGGATAACAGTTTTGTTTTTCTTCTCCTAACACAGCAGTCCACATGATTACACAAAGGCCCCAAGTACATGTGCGTGCAGCAGTTCTGTCAAAACATGATCACACAAAGGCCCTAAGTACATGTGCGTGCAGCAGTTCCGTCAAACTTCTCGTTTGACTCTCTATCGCTATTATACCGAGTTCTGGCATGCTGCGGTGCCTTCACGAATGGTTGCCCGCGTCGGCAGCGCAGTTTCATATACTTCGGCTGTCATGTTCTTCGCTGGATTTCATACAGCTTCTTGAGCGATTTCAATTTTTCTCTTCAGCGGCAGACGTCTGAGACGTGCAGACGCCATGATAAAAATATGGCCTGCTAAATCAAAGCCTGGCACCCCGACACCCTCCTTCCCCTTCACCTCTACCTCCTGTCTTTGGCATCTCTCTCCTCCGTCTACAGTCGCTGAACTTGACCCTACCTGAGTCGACTGCTTTGCTTCGACAGTTACAGGCATTATAGGACATTACAATACGATTTTATTTGCTTACGAATTACAGAGGTGACGTTTATCACACAACAAACATTCAGTAAACAGAATACTGTGTACTTTCAATCTGCCTATGTGAAGCTGTGTAAGAAAATGAAACAAGCTTAGGTTATGCGGGTTGTCAAATACATGTATGAATGTGTGAACTCTGTTTTAGGGCAACGCATGAAAAGCTCTGCATTTGATGTGCTATGCTGATCTTCCTCCATCTCCCTAGAATGGCATGCAACAGTACGAAGTATTTACACATCGCAGCGAACTAACCAACCATTTCTGAGAAAAGTAGCTACTTCGTTATATCCGGCTTGAACTCTTCGCTGGGTTTAACATAACGATTCGCTATAGGTGGCTGCTTCATTATAACAAGCGTGCTCGCCCGCTGGGGACCCCAAAACCATTCCGTTATAACCGACATTTCGTTACATCCGACTTCTTTACATCCGACGGATTTTTAGTCATGTAAAGAAGGATTTTTACCGGGACCAACCTTTTTGCTTCGTTATATCCGGCATTCGTTACATCCGACTTCGTTATAAGCGACTTTGACTGTAAATGACAACACACAGAAGACAGGGCAAGCATCATCACTGCTAGGCGAGTTGGTGTCGTAAGCAGCATTTGTTTGGAGTTTATGGCCCTGTATTCAATTCAACATGGGAGCAAGAGTTACCCTGCTTGTTTCTTAGTTACTGTTTTATGTTTTCTGCCTCGTTTAATATTTGCCTTCTTTACACCAGGCAATTGCACGACCATTTGATAGCATCACATCATCAATGCAAAAGTTCTCCATGGAAATCCACGAATATCAACAATAACTTCACCCCGCGCGCGCCCTCCAGAGGTTACATTCTGCTGCATGCGAGGCCGTCTCGTTCTGTTTAAATGTCAACAATGGTAGGGATTTGCCTGCAAGTGAAACAAAACGCTGAATAAGTGTACATCTTCCAGCCTCCACACATCAACAAAATTTGACAGAAAGCTGAGCAGACAAATAACGTTTGTTCATAGACAGAGAGACAAAACAACACGAAATATGTCTGTCCTAAATCGTAGTGCGGCCGTGGACCCTTCACATTGGAGTGGAAATGTAGCAGTGACCATAGGAGAGCTAGACACCACAGCTGCACAAACGTCCCCTGAGCTATTCATTTCATCTTTACTTCAACCTAAAATTAATGAATAAAAAAAAGAACAGATAAAAAATATAGACAATTAAAAGAAGATGAATTGAAATATCTCGAATGGAATCGTTTTATGGATGATGATGTTACAATCTTTATGAAGAAAGATGATCTGGGTCAATGTGAGCATCACTTACGATCCATAAAGCCAGCCAGTGTAAAGTGGACAAATATTACTCTTACAAAGAAAGTCAGTTCTCTGAACGTTGAATTCTGTATTTCAAATGGCGGGGTTCTCACAGATGTGTTCTCAAGACGAACAGATATCATTCCACCGCTGTAACTAAAGAATCAATAACCAGTGTGCGACTTACAGGCTACGTGATTTGTGTTGAGGATCAGGATCTAAAAAGGAAGACAGAAAAACGCGACAAAATGTTTTGCCATTCAAAGGGCGAAAGGAGAATTAAACAAAGGCGCTGAAAAAGACCCAGAAAAGATACTAGCAAAGTGAATTTCAACAGAAGACAGGAGAACTGCGTGGGTCACAAGTTGATAGGGTCCATGATACGCATGAAAAACAAATTGCAAGAAGGCATCTGCCCAAACTCCAGGAATTTTCCAGAGAAATCGGATGAGACCTGCTGACAAAAGTTGCCAGAAAAAAAAAAGAGATTGAACAGGAGCAGGAGCGAAAAAACCAGGATATTCCACCTGCCCTGCGAA
>JADBJO010007174.1:50000-52500 GCA_016801955.1 Conus betulinus
ATGTACATCAAACTAGAAAATAAATGCATCAAAGAAGATGATGAATACATCAGAAAAGATAGTGAATATATCAAAAAAGATAAATCTGAAATAATTGTTACCGAACCGCCAAGAGAAACGTGGACAAAAGAGTCACAAGACAAAACACGACGCGCTTCGACCTCTTAGGTCTTCTTCAGGCAAGACACAAACAAAGAGGACAACGAAAATGAACGAAATTGTTACTTAGCTTAGATCTCTTCACTCTTCAGAATCGATTCAACGCCTGCCTACCTTGCGCTGAAGAGTGAAGAGATCTAAGCTAAGGAACAAATTCGTTCATTTTCAGTGTCCTATTTGTTTGTGTCTTGCCTGAAGAAGACCTAAGAGGTCGAAACGCGTCGTGTTTTTGTCTTGTGACTCGTTTGTCCACGTTTCTCTGGGCGGTTCGCTGACATTTATTTAAGATTTGTTTAGATGTCCGCCTGCAGTCGTCTCATTTTGCAACTAGACCAAAGAAGATAATGAATACATCAAAGAAGATAATGAATACATCAAAGAAGATAATGAATACATCAAAGAAGATGGAAATCTTTTGTGTGTGGAGCTGGCGGATAAATCCTTCTTCCCACCCCACCCCCAGCCCCCCCCCCCCCCACCCCTCCCCACTTTCCAATCTGTCCCCAAAAATTCCCTCCCAAACCAACCCATCCTCCACCACCACCTACCCTATCGTCCGCCCCAGCACCTCCAGTACGAACCCTGACGCAACTTAAAAGAGAGGTAAGAACCGCCCCCCTCCCGCCCTCTTCCTTCTCAACCTTCCTTTCCCCCAACCCCGCCCCTTGTGAGAAAAATAAAGAAAAAAGAAGAAGAAAGCACAGCCCCCGCCCCCAAAAGTGCCTCCCAAAAGCAAAAGAAAAACCAAACAAACAAAAAACAATCCACTCAGCCCCTATCCATTCACCCATCGCCCCAGTGCCACAGAGGTCGAGGAGTCCTTTTTTTTTCTTTAACTACACGCCACACAATAAACTGTTCAGAACATGTTCAGTTTATTCCACTAAAACAAATGTGTGCAGGGTGCAGGTGTGTGTGTGTGTGTGTGTGTGTGTGTGTGTGTGTGTGTGTGTGTGTGTGTGTGTGTGTGTGTGTGTGAAGTAGTAGTAGTACTTTCATTTTGTCTTTTCACAAAATTATGTGATATTAGAGAGAGAGAGAGAGAGAGAGAGAGAGAGAGAGAGAGAGAGTGTGTGTGTGTGTGTGTGTGTGTGTGTGTGTGTGTGTGTGTGTGTGTGTGTGTGTGTGTTTGCATGCGCGTACATATAATCACATTCGAAAGACTGTTTGGGAAATGGAGTCAGAACCCATGTCAACTCCGAGGGAAAAAAATCCCCCTGTACCGAAACGGCCCGTCGGCGATTCGAACCCACAATCCCAGGATCACCAAGATTACGTGTCCGGCGCTCTACCACTGAGCTATTCAGGCTCCTCTACGTTGGATCTAATTGTACACTTCGTTAAGCTAGCCCAAACTCCTGGCTTCTGCAAAGGAGCTCCTGCCGTTACCCTCGGCTGATTCTGAGGTGGAACTCGTGCGGTCTTGTTTCCTGAGCGATTTGGTAGTCTGGGAGGACGGTGATTTTTCTGGCTGACTGCTGAAAGGTGGAGCGGTGTTTGGTGCGCTCTGTGGGCTAGGTCTGCTGTCTGGTGACGTATAAGGAAGACAGAACTGTCGTGGCCGTTTACCTGGTTTCTGCCGTCTATGAAGTCTGCAGTTACTTTATACTTCGTTTTACTGTTATTTTTTTCTCTAATGATTTTTTTCCAACATTGATAACTGATACAAACATTAACATAAAGGCACATAACATAACACAAATAAGTATACTAATTAGAGTGGGGGAGAGGGGAGTTATCAAGAACAAAGTTATAAAATACATTACCAAAAAAGTTTATTTAAACAGTTGCTTTCAATAATCTAGGGAGAAAGAAACACCCAAGAAATCACAAACATGCATTCTTTTGCCACCTGGAAAGGCGTTCGATGAATATACACACACCCAGTATACCTGACATGCAGGGTATAGTGGTTTGGTGGGATTTTAATTCATGTAATAGACAGATTTTCTTAAACTTGATCAGTTGCTGTGTTCATTTGTTTCACGATGGTTGTCCAGTGTCTTTTCGGGACAGAAGAGTCAGCGTCTTGCTCTATGAGGGCACTGTCAAATCTGTCCATCATCCTGTCTGGAATGTCATGAGTAGCGGCCCCTGTCACTGAACACTATGTTCTTTGAAATTCGCCCCATCGGTTGCTAACTCACATAACACGCAGCCAGAGTTCTAGTTTCCAGATTAGAATTAGTAAGGTAATACTGCTTATAGCCCAGCCAACCGTAAAGGGCCCATATCAGGGCTCTCACCGCGTTGAAGTCAACCCATATAGTCATTCATTGACACAACCCTTTAAAACACACATTCTAAAAACACACCCGAAAATATGTTTAAAATTTTTTTT
>JADBJO010007174.1:57500-60000 GCA_016801955.1 Conus betulinus
TAAAGCTTCCGACCCGGATGGCATGCCTTCGGATCTTTTCCATGGGGGAAGAAACGTACTTGTTAGATTTTTGACATCCTTTGTTCAATAAGGTTTTTGAAAGTGGTGACTACCCTGAAGACTGGACTAAGGCAGTTATTTTTTCCTTTACATAAGAAAGGCAGTCGCGGAAGTGTAGACAACTACAGAAGCATTTCCTTGCTAAACGTAATCAGTAAAATTTACAATTCGATTATCAACAGGAGATTGTCACTTTTCTACAACCACCTCTATGTGTGTGTGTATATATGTATATATATATATATATATATATATATATATATATATATATGTATATATATATATGTGTATGTATGTATGCATGTGTGTATGTATGCATGCAAAGGCACACACACACACACACACACACACACACACACACACACACACACACACACACACACACGCACGCACGCACACACACACACACACACACACACACACACACACATGCGCGCGCACATTAGCAACTACACATGCATGTGCTCATACATACACACACACACACACACACACACACACACACACACACACACACACACACACACACACACACACACACACACACACACACACACGCGCGCGCGCGCGCGCGCGCGCGCGCGCGCACACTCACGCATGGTAACACTTCTCTGTTTGTTTATTTTTCTGCTGTATTTCCTGTTACTTAACTCCTTTTCTCAGTGGATGCTTGTTGATTTCTTTTTTTCAATTTTTTTTCTTTTTTTTAAATGCTTGTAGACTCCTTTTTTTTTTTTTTTTTTTTTTTTTTCGTTTTTTTTTTTTTTTTTTGTTTGTTTTTTTTGGGGGGATATCCTTTTTAACTTCTCTGTTTTTTTTTTCATTTGATTGATATTGACTATTCTCCATTTTCCTCTTATCGATGTTGACTTCTTCGTGTTCTATCGTCACAGCCTTAATATTAATGGGCCTTTATGGTCGCCTGTAGAAACAATATGCACACACCGCTGCCGACGTCACTCTGTTATCTCATTTTCATCGTCGTTAACGACGCTTGTTTGTCATTTTCCATTGTTGTTGCCTTCAATGTTTCTCATATTAGTTTTGATGATTTTTTTTTTAATCTATCAGTCTCTTCCTATTGGCTTCTCTGTGGTTCTCATTTCATGCTACTTGACCCGTTTGTTTCCCCTTTCTTTCATCGTTGACGCAATCTCTGTTTTGTTGTTGTTGTTGTTGTTGTTGTTGTTTTTTTTTCTTTCATGTTTGATAGCTTCTGTTGTACTCGTTCTAGTGTTGCTGGTCTCTCTCTCTCTCTCTCTCTCTCTCTCTCTCTCTCTCTCTCTCTCTCTCTCTCTCTCTCTCTCTCTCTCTCTCTCTCTCTCTCGTTGGCGACTTCTCTATTTCTTATTTAATTGTTGTTAATCCCCCCCCCCCTCGCTCTCTGTCTCTCTCTCTGTCTGTCTATCTGTCTGTCTCTCTCTCTCTCTCTCTCTCTCTCTCTCTCTCTCTCTCTCTCTCTCTCTCTCTCTCTCGTTGGCGACTTGTCATCTTTCAGTAAGGGAAAAATGGTGGTATGGGAATTCTGAAATTAAAATAACAAATACTTATAAGTATCTAGGACTACTATTTACTACAAAACTAAGTCTAAGTATGGGATGGGATAAGAACTGCAAGAAAAGTAAAAAAGGTGTCATTGAAATACTAAGATCACTTAGAAAACTAGACTCAATAGATTGTTCACTATTCTGGAAAATATTCGATTCACAAATTGAGCCCGTACTCACTTATGCAGGAGAAGTTTGGGGCATTAACGAAAATAAGCAAATGGAGAAGGTTCATACTTATGAACGTCTCTTAAATATACCTCTTCATTCCTCAAATAACATGTGCTATGGTGAAACAGGAAGATATCCACTATACATTCGCACTACTATTAAATGCATAAGATATTGGCTAAAACTCCTTCAACTTCCATTGTCAAGATTGAATAGACAGGCATATGAAATGTCCCTAGAACAATGCCAACTAGGTAAATGCATTGGGCGTACAATATTAAATCTGTATTAAGTTCGTATGGTTTTGGTGTGGTTTGGTTTAATCAAGGAGTAGGTAATGTAAATCAGTTTATGTCTGAATTCAAAGATCGAGTATTGTGTTGTTTTTAAACAAAACTGGCATTCTCATTTAGAAGAAAATGACAAATATAGATGGTATTTTTTTTTTTCTTTCAAAGATATCTTTCAACCTGAAAAATATGTTAATTCTTTAACTAACAAATGGCAAAGATCTATATTTGCTCGTTTTAGATTGCGATCCCTTGGGCTGTATGCTAACAAAGGCTGGTTCGAAACCGAACCACATATACAAACTGTATGTCCCATGTGTTTAATTAATACAGAAGATGAAATACACTTCCTATTCGACTGCCCAGCATATAATGACATCAGAACTGACTGCAATTTATTCAAGCTACCATGTGCAAATTCACAAAACATAC
>JADBJO010007174.1:70000-75000 GCA_016801955.1 Conus betulinus
CCGTTTCTTTTACTTCATTCCAGTGCAACAAGCACTTTTTCGAATTTTTTCTCTCCCACCCAATCCCACCCCTCTTTTCTCCGAACGTGGATTTTCTCTCTCTCTCTCTCTCTCTCTCTCTCTCTCTCAGTAGCTTCCCTTTGTCTAGCTGCCAGCAAGAAGGCTTTTGAAAAGTGTCTGAGGATTTGGTGAAGTTAATGCGACAAAGTGCTCCAGGATGCAAGTGACACGGCTCCATAACGCCGATGTTAGCAAACCCAGAATGAATTATGTATCGTTATGACATTGTACATTACCAGTATCGACATGATTATAGCTCCCTAGAACTGGTACGTTGCCTAAAACAGCCCTATGGGACATTGTAGGCTACAGGACCTTAACAAAATAAATACATAAAGTTTCATACTACACTCGGCTTGCCTCATCCCCCGTCGCCCTCACCTACAGGCAATATTCTGATCATCGTCCAATCCTGTTTATGTGTGTACGTGGATGTGTCTACGCACGCGCTCCTCCGTTTGTGTGTATGTAGGCTCCCGTCTCGCTTGGAAGCTTATTTTGAACGGTCTCCTGCAGGACCTGTGTCTGTCGTCATTCCGGGTAGAAGGTAGGGAACAGTAAAACTGTTGTAGTGCTTCGTCTGACACCATTCCGTCAATTCCCCATCAAGTCAGCCATCAAGCCAGTCCTGTACGTCAGCCCTGTACGTCAGGCCGCTCCCCCAGTTGCCTGTCACTATTCCGCCAATTCCCCATCAACCCAGCCCTATACGTCAGCCCACTCCTCCAGTTGCCTGTCGCAAGAAATGTCGGTCGCAGATTGTAAGAGGCAAACGGAGAACCGAGGCACGCAGGACTACACTGGTTCAGGAGCAGAGGAACCCCCCCCCCCCCCCCCCCCCCCCCCACCCATCCCCCCGAAGCCTTGTCTCTGCCCACTCCTCCCAAGTTTATAATGAAATCAGTACTTCTGCCCTGTCCAGAATGACAGCCCCAGTGACCGTCAGTGCCATGGAGCAGTGAGTGCATGTGCAGCGCGGCCTGACGACCAGCTGCTGAACACAGTGTGTGACAGTGATCTATCGTCACTGACAGTAGGGCACACTGACCTGACTCTGCGAGACTGGACGGACTGCCACACTGCCGCTGACGTTGAGAAAGAACGTGGATGTTATCTCGAATTGTGTCGTAGGTGGGAACTTTGACACAGTCTGTGACAGCCGTGAAGCATAGCCCGTCAGCTGGTGCGGGTGAAGGAAACCAAGACTGTTGAGCAAAGTGGTGGCAGTGTCAGAAATTCTACGTCAGTCAGTGACACAAGCCAGAGGACTGCTATGACAACTGGCGTGTTCAATGAAATCCATGGCACATGTTTCAAACAACAGTCAGAAGAAATGGATAGACCATAAATCATCAAAGTTTAGGAGTGGTATGCCAACTGATGTGTTCAAGGAAATCCATGGCATGTTTCAAACAACAGTCAGAAGAAATGGACAGACTACATCAAAGCGTCAAGCCAAATGAAAACCATCCCTGCTGATAACTAAACTGGTGCAGACGGAAATCTTCTGCTCGCTGATTGTGACAGTGTTTTCTGGCGCTGAGTGTGCGATGTCTGTTGCCTTGAACATTCCCGTGATGTGCATTCTATACTGCGAAGACGATTACTTTTCATATTGTTGTGATTGTTCAGTTTCGATCATGCTTCCCACCCATCCCCTCTCCTGTGACTGGGCGGCGTGCCTAAGTGCCAGTATATGCAGTCAGTATCTCTCTCTCTCTCTCTCTCTCTCTCCTCTCTCTCTCTGTGTGTGTGTGTGTGTGTGTGTGTGTGTGTGTGTGTGTCAACGTGGTGGTCTCTGGAGGTAATGTGATTATGATGACTTACCTGCTATTGTTGCTTTTGTCCCCTCACCTCCATATATATATATATATATATATATATATATATATATATATATATGTATGTGTGTGTGTGTGTGTGTGTGTGTGTGTGTGTGTGTGTAATTTTCCCTTTTTGTGCACTGTACACCGGCAAACCTGCTCTGCAGATACTTGAAATGTTTTTAAGGAGAACTGCAACTGCAGTGATTGAAATCTCACCTTTACAGGGTACACGCTCCTCAGTGATCAGGGTTATTTTTTTTTTAAATAATGGTTTGTACTGTTGGGAACAAAGAGACTGCCTGTCGCTTTGGTGGTAATCTTCCAAATTCTATATTATTATCATTTTGTAGTTATATAGCGCCTATCTTCGGACAGACCAAGCTCTAAGCGCTTTACAATAAACACTACCTCACTCACTCAACGGCCTGCCTACCCAAGTAGGGCCGGCCGAAGAGCAGCCTACTGGCGCTCATTCAGTCGTTTCGCGTGCCATTCAAATATCAGTTACTCATTTTCATTTATCTGATTTATTCCTCCAGTTTGTCACATAGGATCATACGATGCTTATACGTGTCCTCCATTTCCACCGATACACGATGCCTCACGATAACAGCAAGTGGCAATTTGTTGTGGCTTGGTAAGAAATACCAGGCAGCTATCTTCAATCTACGTCAATTTTGCCAGGGCAGCGGGGGAACCCCCCAGCTCTTTTCAATTTCCAGCTGCCGTGGGTTCTTTAACATGTGCAGGGGGGCCAGGAAGGCACACGGGTCCGGCTTGCTTATAGTCCCCATCCGATGGACTTGACGTTCAGTTCGATTTCTCATTCAAACTGGGGAAAGAAAGGGCGAGAAAGGCAGGGCTCGAACCCGCGCACTTCCCACACGTTGGATTGGCAGGCGAACGTCTTAACCACTCTGCCACCTTTCTTCCTATTCTGCCCCCTCACACATCTGATAGGTCAAGATGTGGACCCTGTGATCGATCGTCAAGTAAACAGTGGTTAATTGAGACTACTGATAAAGCGCCTCGTCTTCCAAGGGCCAGCACCCTGTCCGTTGGAACTCTTATTTGGACGTCGTCCCTCGTAGCCCTTCGCAGCTCTTGAGATGCTGTCGAGAGAAATGTTGATTTGGACATTTGATGCCATGGTTGTGCTCACGGTAGGAACGTGTTTTTGGTGGTGACAAAGGAGAAAGGAGGGGGGGGGGGTTGTTTTGGGTTTGGGTTTGTTTGGTTGGTTGTTTTTTTTGTGTGTGTGCCTTTTTGGTTGTGTGTGTGTGTGTGTGTGTGTGTGTGTGTGTGTGTGTGTGTGTGTGTGTGTGTGTGTTTCATTGTAGAATTTAAAGAGAGTTGGGATCTATGGGTCCAGAGCAGTTTGTTGTTTGATGTCAGGCAAATCGGTGGGTCGTCTGTTTGACCTGAAAAAGAAGTTTGTGAAAATGGGCAAGTGAATTCAGGTCAGGGTGACACACACACACACACACACACACACACACACACACACACACACACACACATATATATATATATATATATATATATATATATATATACACACACATATATATATATATATATATATATATATATATATATATGAAGAATTGTTAACCTGCACTTGTTTTCCCCCACTACTTAATTGTTCAGCATTATAGTGTTTGGTCAATCAGTGGGTGATTGCATCTCTTAGGAGATCCAAGGAAAGGGTGTTCTGCACAATTCTTAGCCGCTGACAATGCTTGGATTATTGAACAACAGAGCTGACCACTCAGACTGTTCCATATCTTTTGATCTCCCTGCATCCTTAAATGGATCCTCAAGCATAGGCTCAAAGATTGTCCCTTACATTATATACTGTTTGCCCAGTGTTTTTAGTTTTCAACAACCTTTTTCCTCTCCACACTTTCGTTTTGTTTAATTCTACTACCTTTCACGGGCTGCTTTGGGGGTGCTGTTGGATTCTTTTTCGAACCCTTGGCGGTCGGAACATCACAGAATTATGGACTGTGTTGTGTCTCTATCTGACGCCAAGAGCACAGACGCAATCAGCCGTGTCTCCTTGATGAGTCCGATTCAGTGGATGAAAGGCCTTAGAGCAGGCGATACATTGGAGCAGACAGCAGACGATACATTGGAGCAGACGATACATTGGAGCAGACGATACATATAGAATTGTCTTCGAGAAAGGCCTTGGAGCAAGCGATACATTGGAGCAGGCGATACATATAGATTTGCCTTGGAGCAGGCGATACATGTAGATTTGCCTTCGAGAGAGGTTGCGATAGTTTCCTCATGCAACTAGTTGAAGGGTTTTCATATTTATTATATACATTTTCCTAAGGCCTCGGAGCAGGCGATACATATAGATTTGCCTTCGAGAGAGGTTGCGATAGTTTCCTCATGCGACTAGTTGAAGGGTTTTCATATATATGATATACATTTTCCTATTTACTTCATCTTAATTTTTTTTTTTCTCTCAATTTCAAATCTTTGCCAAATCATTACTGTAATGATGGAAGAATTGTTAACTTGCACTTGTTTTCCCCCACTGCTTAATTGTTTATTTACAAATATATATATATTTGGGGTAAAATAAAAAAAAAAAACACACAGAAGTAAACAGTTTCATTTTAAATTGTATAATCTCCAATAAAATTTTCGTTTAAAAGCTTCTTCAGTAATGGCAACTGTTCATTGAAGCACGCTGTATATATACAAGGTACATTAAACAAGAACACAGTTCAAGAAGCCTTTTTCTGTACAAATCAGACAAACCCTTTTTCTCGTGCATTCATGTATCCACGTTCACACTCACTCTCTTTCCCACATGTATCAGGATTTCCGTTCATCTTCCACCTCACGTAAACACCGGCGTATGCCTTCTCTCACTCCCACTCACCACCCTCCCCATTCTGTCTCACTCCCTCCAACCCTATCATCTTGCATCAACCTGCTCACCCGCCCTCACTTTCTCTCTCTCTCCATATATCCAACAAACACACACTCATGTTAACTTTAAAACATATGTGCACCAGAATCTCCATCCACTCTCGCAATCCACCAATGTAATCTCCAATATCTTTAGAGACACAGTACAACAGAATCGAAATA
>JADBJO010007174.1:82500-87500 GCA_016801955.1 Conus betulinus
ACACACACACACACACACACACACATTTCGAAAAAACATATATATAAGATGCATGGGTGGTAGCGAGGTGCGGGGAATGGGTGGTGGGTGGGAGTCATTCTGGTGTGTGTGTCAGAATAACTCCCCTATTGTCAAACTGAAACACAGAGGGAGTTAGCTTTTTTATATTCTAGTTTAACTCCCAGGTGTTTTAAAATTTACAAGTGAACAGTTTAACTCCCTGGGAGTTAAACCATACGGGGAGTGAAAACTTTTCATTACTCCGGACACATCTACACAGCAACAACAACTGGAAAAAGGAGCAAATATAAATCAACGTTTATTCAAGACTGGCACAGCCTTTTCGATCTTGAATATAGTGAGACAAGTACATGGACAAAACAGAGACAAATACAGGTAACCTCGATTGGATTGAATCGAAAGTAAATAAATATGAAATAGGAACAGTAAACAAGAAACAACAACAGCAAAATTTAGAACAGGATTATCAGAATTAGCTTGCCATTATCTTAGATATCAAACTCATAATAATTGGGATTTGATTTGTCGTCTATGTAGAGAATCACAGGAAACAGAAATGCATTTTGTTCTATGCTGTCCAGTTCTCAGAAACATCAGAGAAAAGTTCATTAAGCCCAAATATCATAGAAAGCCATCTTTGTTTAAACTAAATTACTTCTGTCTTCGACTTCTGCTAAAGTTGCTACATAATTTTTATTGTTTCAACATATTATAATTGTTTGCAATTATTTTACCGTATATTATGTTCGCACACCCCTTCATTAGGGGCCATGGGCTGATACGAATAAATTATCTGAATCTCTCTCTCTCTCTCTCTCTCTCTCTCTCTCTCTCTCTCTCTCTCTCTCTTCAGTGCATGTCCTCATTCGTTTTGTATTTGTGTTGATTTATTGACACTTCTATAGTCGATAAAAATAAATGCAAATTTAATACAATTTGCTTTCAGCATATTTGTTATTCTATCGCGCTACAGAAGGCAACCGCAGCGTCATTATCGTTTTGCCGTCATTAATGTAATTATTATGATATGTACCTGTATCATGAATTGCCAACCACGCCATCCCCTGCTACACCCATCTTCTTGTGCAAATTGTACAAACGCACACACCATCCCCCTTTCTCCTCCCTTTTGTCTCACAAACGGCAGTATAGATTTCAAATCTATGCCAGCTATCCCCATTCAACCCCCTCACCCCACTCCCCGCCGTCTGTCGATAACTCTCTTTCAAAACCAGCCGACCGCCCGGCTACGGCCTCAGACGAACCGCTCAGCGGTCCTAACGGCTGGCTGTTCATCCAGGCTCCTGCCTGACGGTGCCATCGTTCCCAGGACCCTCCTCCACCCGACCGCTGACCAGACTTCTCGACCAAACCTGCCAACCTCCAATGTCTGTTGCCAAGACAAACATCACCATGCCGCAGCCTTGGCTGTGGCGAAAAATTGTACCTGAAAGCGTTTTCCTTGAGGCCATTAAACTCAGCCTCTCTCTGTCCCGGCGCGACAGCCTAACAGAGACAAGGTGATGTCCATTCAAAGTCACGTCGCCCGTATCCCCCCCCCCCCCCCCCCCCCCCCCCCCCCCCCCCCCCCCCCCCACCCCCCCCCCCTCCCCCCCCCCCCCCCACCCCCCCCCCCCCCCCCCCCCCCCCCCCCACCCCCCCCCTCCCCCCCCCCCCCCCCCCCCCCCCCCCCCCCCCCCCACCCCCCCACCCCCCAACCCCCCCCCCCCCCACCCCCCCCCCCCACCCCCCCCCCCCCACCCCCACCCCCCCACCCTCCCCCCCCCCCCCCCCCCCCCCCCCCCCCCCCCCCCCCCCCCCCCCCCCCCCCCCCCCCCCCCACCCCCCTCCCCCCCCCCCCCCCCCCCCCCCCCCCCCCCCCGACCCCACCCCCCCCCCCCCACCCCCCCCCCCCCCCCCCCCCCCCCCCCCCCCCCCCCCCCCTCCCCCCCCCCCCCCCCCCACCACCCCCCCCCCCCCTCAAAGTCCCCCCCCCACCCCCCCCCCCCCCCCTCCCCCCCCCCCCCCCCCCCCCCCCCCCCCCCCCCCCCCCCCCCCCCCCCCCCCCCCCCCCCCCCCACCCCCCCCCCCCCCCCCCCCCCCCCCCCACCCCCCCCCCCCCCCCCCCCCCCCCCCCCCCCCCCCCCCCCCCCCCCCCCTCTCTCTCTCTCTCTCTCTCTCTCTTCTCTTAGCTGAATGCGCGTTCACTCTCTGCGAGATCAGAAGAGAAGCTGCCCTCTTTCTCTCTACAGCCCCTACCCCTACCCCCACCATATGCAGACCGTCGTGCGTGCAGTCTGTAGGTGATGCAATTCTGTATGAAACAGTGCTTCCCTGTGAGTGGGGGTGGGGGGGGGGGGGGGGGGGGGGGGGGGCATGGGGTCCCCCCCCCCCCCCCCCCCCCCCCCCATTTTTTCTTTTGTCTTTAGTGACACAAAACCAAAGGGAACAGGAACTGGAATCCATAGTTTGGCCTACAAAAAGGGAACACCCCTGGTGAACACCCACTGTGAGTGTGGCATAGCCGTGGACGCCAGGGGAGAGGTGGCAGCTCTCCTTTGAGGAACACTGATGTGAGAGGTCAGTGTTGAGCGGCACAGTCAACCTTTCAGCCATATGGGTGACGATGGGTCTAGCCTGTGTTGCTGGGGGACGGCTCCTGGAGATGTGGGGCGACTGGCGATGGAGCGCTGCCTGACTGTGATTACCGTGGCCTGGGTAACCTGTTCCTAGGTCAGGCAGACATGGGGTTGGGCTGAAAAATTGCCCTCTCGGCCGCTGTCTGCGAGTACCCGCTGAATACTAGGGACCCATGCAGCGCTCCAGCGACTTTCGTCCTGCTCCTTCCTTGAGGCGGCCTCAAGCAAAACAGGACCATCGCCATCCGAGCATGAAGAAGGCCGCCCGGTGGTCCTGAAGACAGCCTTCAGTTTGGGAAAAGGAGGCAACATACTTCGACGCCCATCGTCGGTCGACCAACAACCAAAACTGAACCAACGTTCTAGAGGAACAAGAGCTCAGACAGAGAGAGAAACACGACAACCCCACATGAAACTCACCCACTACTGCCAGCGACAGTAGTTGCCACTAGTGATGCAGACCTATGTCTGCAGTACTCTTGTCCTTTGGGGCCTCAGGCCTATAGGACGTTAATCTCACCCTCAACAATCAACGGTGCAATCACTGTTCCTCAGACCAGCTGTATTCAGAACGATGCGGTGTAGCTACAAAGACAAACTAGGGTAAAGCAGAGAAAGCGCATGGTCATCTCCCTTGATCTGATCTCTGTGTCCGAGTTTCACGGACTTCCCAGAAATGTAAGTTCAAACTATGTTCATAGATTTTGAATCTATGCATTGATTGTATGTATGCCATGTGGCTTAACAGAGTGACTTTGTGTCAATACTTGGTAACACCTATCAAGATGATGAATGAGTGGTCCGTTGTAATAGTTTGTTTGCCACCACGTGGTAAAAGCTATTGCCATGCTTGGTTAAGATTCTTTGTAAACAATCTGACCACCATTCTTTGTGTACAGTCTGACTTTTGCCAGTATGCAGTTCTATCTGTTAAGATGATAACGGAATGATAAACTCTGATAGAAAAAAAAAACAGTATGCCTGTACTATGTGAAAACTGTTAAGTTGATTTATACATACTGGTGATTGTTAGAATGCTATGTAGAGCGACTCTAAGTCTACACAACATGTGTAATTGGGCTAAGTGTATTCCAAGTTACTGTTATCAAATTCATACGAAATACTGAAGAGTTATTTGACTAAAAGTGTTTAGCATTTGTATTACTCTCTCCTACCCTTTGGTGAACTCCACTCAAAATCCGAACAGAAGTGGTGATTGAGTATTATGGCGGAATTATGTATGTTAGCCTATCCCCTCTGTTGGCTGAGATCTCACACATCCTCTGAAAACCAGAGGGCATATGGGTGAACTGAACGAGCCAGATTCTCAGCTGCTTAACTACGAAGCAGGTTCTCTTTGTTCTAGACCTGGGACCCTACCTACCCTGGGCATGCTGGGTAGTCCAGACACAACCACTGCCCCGCCATTAAGCAGCAGGTCTCCACACAAGTGGATCAGTCACCAGCCACACCAGAGAGATCAACTATCCTTTCCAACATCAGATAAGTTCTGATATTCCAAGTGGACTCCTACTCAACTCCTCCAGAACTTTCCCTCACATAACGTTGAAAAAGTCAGAGCCAAAACTCAGCTTAAACGAACTGATTTTTTCTATTGTGAAAGAACTTTAAAAAATTTCACCCTTGTGTAGTGTAAACATGTAAAGTTGATGTGTGAAAGTGCACTTAACTTGTGTCAGTTCTTTGTTGTTCAGTCAGTATTGAATGTTTGAACTTCTCTCTAATTCTGTCTCTTGGAGCTACAAGTACTTTTTAAAAGTACAAGCCTAAGGAAACGTCTCCCTGAGCCATTATAGAGTATTTCAACAGTCCCGAGAAAGAAAATAAAAAAATGTCTTTTAAAGACTAGTACGGAAAGTTGCTCCTTCCGTCAGTAGTAAGAGAGAGGGTAATTGTGAAATTTTAACGTAACTGTATTAGAGAAAATATTCTAGGTCCTTTCTCTAGAGGACACACCGACCCAACTCTCGTCACAACCTGAAAACACACACACACACACACACACACACACACACACACACACACACACACACACAGAGAGACGAGAGAGAGAGAGAGAGAGAGAGAGAGAGAGAGAGAGAGAGAGAGAGAGAGAGTATAACAGACTATTGAGACTATAAACCGAGGTTCGTGTGTGTTAACGCGCGCATAACATCTTGCACACACGTAAAATCCCACCACTAACTTTCGGAAGAGAAAGCCAGATTAGCCGTTGGTATGGATGACACGTTACACATAGCATGCACCTTATCGAAGCTGGAGTATGGCTGCCTTAATGGCGGGATAGATAAAAAAACGGTTATACACACAAACCTCCCC
>JADBJO010007174.1:100000-105000 GCA_016801955.1 Conus betulinus
CCCTCTGTCTCTGGCGATGCTTTGTCAACTGATACTGATCATTTCACATATGTGAGGACAGGTTGAAGTAAACAACAGACAAGGGACATAATTTCTGCTCTAGTGGAGAATGAGTTACATGCCGATAATAATTATTCCAAGCTGTACTACCTGTGGCGTCAGTTCACCTAGCCTTGATGTAGACGAAATGCACACGAAGGGTGTGAAGAAACTGTTTGATTTTTCTATACCCTTGAGCTGTCCCATACTCTGAACGAAAATTGAAGACACGAAGAAACACAATTGAATATGAATTGTAAGACTGGCCGATGGCTTGTGATCTTTGAAACAAACATAGAGCACATAGAATGTCTCCTTGTTTGTTCTGTGTGCTCTGTGTTGCCATTTCTGCTAGGCGATTCGGTGTCATGAGCAGCAGCATTCGTTTGGAGTTACGGTCATCTTTATTATTTCATCAGGGAGCAAGACTTACCGTACTTGTTCGTTAATTACTAGTCACTGTTCCCTGTCTCATTGAAAGATTCCTCTCATTGTTAATGTTGCCTGCGGCGTGCACGCTTACCCACTTTTCAACCGTTTGTCGGAGTCCTGTTTGGTCGTTTAGGTCACGAGTAGCTACCGATCGCCGCGGTCACTGCATGCCGTGAGAGGACGGTTCAGCTGTTAGAGCCACCCTTTCAAGTAACCCCGTCAGCCATTTTGCTGTTTGCTGGTCACCAAGTTCGGCCCGACACACAGGCAAAGCCTACACGCAAACTACCATGTATGTGCTGATGGAACGCCCTGCGCGTGCCTGCACCCTTCACGTGTGAATGGAATGCCCTGTGCGTGCCTGCAACCTTCACGTGTGAATGGAATGCCCTGTGCGTCCCTGCCCCCTTCACGTGTTAATGGAATGGTCTGTGCTTGTCTGCACCCTTCACGTGTTGATGGAATGCCCTGTGGCTGCCTGCACCCTTCACGTGTGTGATTGGAATGCCCTGTGCGTGCCTGCACCCTTCACGTGTGATTGGAATGCCCTGTGCGTGCCTGTACCCTTCACGTGTTAATGGAATGCCCTATGCGTGCCTGCACCCTATGTGAACACAGCGCAGGTTTCCAAGGGGCGAAGGGGGGGGGGGGGGGGGGGGGACAGGATTGCTCCCAGCTGGTTTGTTGGGCAGTTGAGGACAGTACTTCTCTGGGTCCTATCTGCACCTTCGGGTGTATCTTTTTCTTATCTCTTCTAGTTTGTCAGTCTGGCGTAATTAGAGATGAGATGTGGTGAATGAACGGCAGATCCGTGTGGAGGCAAGCAGAGAGCCCAGCACATCAACAGGAAGTCGTCATGCCTTCAATAAACACGATGGAACTTTGATTAGTAAAAGCAGGCGACACTTATCCTTCCCTCTCTTTCTGTTTTTGTTTGTTTGTTTGTTTGTTTGTTTTTTCTGGAGTTTTTTTACCGTTATAAACTCACCATCCTTGACTGCAAACAATGCACAGTGCTAGTACAAATAGCGTGACCATAGTGTACTTCTTAAATCGTTGCAAGTTGAGAGGACGAGGATGGCGCAAATGAAGATGGTGGGGAGAGTAAGTGATGAGTTAAGGGATAGGAGGTAGGGCGTGGTGGGGATGTAGGAGGTGTGGGATGAGAGAGAGAGAGAGTGGTGAGAGAGAGAGAGAGAGAGAGAGAGAGAGAGAGAGAGAGGAGAGAGAGTTTCTGCACCCGTAATTTCTGACTTTTGTTTTGTTTTGTTTTTGGAGGGGTGGGGGGGGGGGGTGGGGTGAGATTCGTGTGCATCGTTTTGTTCGTTGTGAGAAAATAAATAACCCTGCTTGTCAATGTAAGTGTGTGTGCAAAGCTGAAAGCTGCTGGCGAGGGCGAGTGATTCTGCGAATTAACGTATGTTCAGTGACTGATTTTTAATGTAAGTTCCTGGGATTATATGAAGAAAATAGATCGTAAAAACAGTAATAATATATTCTGAATACCTCTATATGATATCAAAGTTCTGCTTTTTTTAATCAGTTTATCTGTGTGTTACGAACAAATCGTTAGCGTCAGACTCCTGGCTGATTCTTATTTTGATATGTTTGACTTGTTTTTCATGTGCGTATTGTTAGAGTGTGGGATATTGAAGAGTGTTGAACTTAATATGAGCATTTCACAGATTCCTTTTTCTTTTCTTTTTTTTTTTTTTTTTTTTGTTTCCTTTCAAATATCCCAAGCATGACGCGAATAATAATCAGACAACATGTAAAATACATGAGAAGGAAATCTAAAATTGATTGTCAGACAGGAATGTCAATACGGCAGAGTGCTAGCAAATGGGGAGGGGGGGGGGTGTGAACTGTGCAGCATACAAAGGTAGGGACACAGTTTAATAGAAAAAAAGGAAAGAACAGTAAGAACAACTTGACTGTGATCGATGGGAAAGGATGTTTGAAAGGATTCAGAGAGAGACCTAAATCGCGATTAACAAAATGACTTTCAGATGGTGTCCTAATCTAGAGACCCCTCTTTTTGTCGACTTTTTTTTAAAATTCAAGCTCCCGTGAAGAGAAACCATTTCGTTCCCTGACAGCGCGAGCCAATGGCATCGAGAAATAAGGGTGTTAGCAGGGGAGGGGGGGGGGTCTAAACTAGGAATAATTTGTTCCCACAGTTGAACGCCTATAACTCGAAACTAAACCTCCTTTCGGCACCAAATCATATATCACATGTAGAGGCACGAGGAACACAATGATCAAACAAGAGACTCGCTAGTTTCCTTCCTTTTTCGTTGTCCACCGTCCTTCTGTCTCTATCAGTCTGTCTCCGGCGGCGACACTTGGATTGTGTGTGTGTGTGTGTGTGTGTGTGTGTGTGTGTGTGTGTGTGTGTGTGTGTTGGGGGAGCAGGACTGGCGTCTGTGGCCGTTCCGGTGTACATCGCCGAGTGCTCTCCCCCTGACATCCGGGGGTTCTGGTGACGGTGGCCCAGCTCTTCATCACCCTGGGCATCCTCATCTCCAGCATCGTGGCTGGGGCCTTCAGTTCAGACACAACGACAGGCTGGAGGTGAGGAGGGAGGGAAAGGAAGGAGAGAGAGTGAGGGGGAAGATGGAAGGGGGGGGGGTGGCGGGAAAGAAGGAAGGGGGAGAGGGGGAGGGGAGGGGAGATGGGGAGAAAGTCAGTTACAGCTACATCCCACCTCAGATGACATGGAAGATGACTGATATCTATCCCAGGAGAGGGGGGGGGGGGGTAGAGAGAGAAGAGAGAGAGAGAGAGAGAGAGAGAGAGCGAGAGCATGTGTGTGTGTGTGTTTGTGGAGGGAGGGGGGGTGATTTGTATCTTTTTCTTGTCTGCCTTTTGCCGACTCTGGAGAAAAGGTCCAGTGACGGTGAGGAAAGATTCAGTGAGCGCAGGGAAAGTCCTGTTGACAGCGGGAAAGACTGTGACCCGGGATTCTCTTCAGAGAGCACGTAAGACCTCGTAGCGAAAGCCCGGTCGTGTTTGGAGTTGTACTGTCAGCGGAACAGCAACGCGTGAGGCTGCGAGATGCACACGGCAGTTGCTTGACGATGGCGTTTTTTTTTTCGCATGCGGGCTCTACAGTCATAAAATATGGGCTGGTACACCCATGGGAACGCTCCGGTGGAAGCTCTGTCGTGTCACATCCAGTGGCCATTACACAATGGCATCAACCAAGGAGCAGTTATGTTCCATGACGTCTTAATGGAATGCCTTGTGCGTGCCTGCACCCTATGTGAACACAGCACAGGCTTCCAAGCGTCGTGCAGGGTAGCTGCCAGCTGGTGTGTTCGGCAGTTGAGGACAGTGTTTCTCTGGGTCCCTCCCGTACTTTCGGGTGTATCTTTTTCTCTTTGCACAAAATAGCAATGACGTGTGGGTTTTTTTTTCAATCCCCACAGTGCGTTTATTGGGCTTTGTTTTAATGCTGGTCTGATTTGTTGAAGACCTCAAAGTCGAAACATGGTTGTGGTTTGTCATTTATCAGTGATGATTTCAGTGTTTAGCGGGTTGACTTCTTTTTGTGTGTGTGTTGTTGTTGTTGTTGTTGTTGTTCAGGTACATGCTGGGTCTGGCGGCTGTGCCCGGAGTGATCCAGTTCTGCGGTTTCTCTCTGTTGCCCGAGTCTCCACGATGGCTGGTGTCGAAAGGGAGAGAAGTGAGTGTGCCTGCAGCTGGCTTTAGTTTTTATTTTACAGTATGAGTCTGCCTGCTCCTCATAGTCACAGCTCCAGCCTTTTTCTGTTCTTGATATGTCATTTCTTGGTTTTCTCTATGATAGTCTGTACATAGTAGTAGTAGTAGTAGTAGTAGTAGTAGTAGTAGTAGTAGTAGTAGTAGTGGTAGTGTAGTGTGTGTTTGTGTGTGTGTGTGTGTGTGTGTGTGTGTGTGTGTGTGTGTGTGTGTGTTTGTGTGTGTGTGTGTGTGTGTGTGTGTGTGTGTGTGTGTGTGTGTGTGTGTGTGTGTGTGTGTGTGTGTGTGTGTGTGTGTGTGAGTGTGTGTGTGAGTGTGAGAGAGAGAGAGAGAGAGCAAGCGCGCACAACACTAAACATGAATGTAAATCACCCGAAGGAAGCCGTATGGTTTCACTGGTGCTTCGAAGACTAAATATTAAAGATAGAAAGAGAAGATCTTACTAACCAGATTTTTTTTTTTTCTAGTCAACTTGCAGAACAAAGCCTGAAACTTCAGGAACCAATATTTGCTACATGATGTGTATTTCTGAGACTTACATAATAAGGATTGGTGTGTGTTTTCTACGTATAATAATTATTTTTCAATTCATGCGTTCATTCACTTATTAACATATCAGTTGTAAGTGATTTCAACCTATTTGCTATAGAGTTCTCTAAACGCCCCCATAATGGTAATGATAACAACAACAATAATAATAATGATGGTAATAATAATAATGATAACAGTAATAACAACAACAACAACAATAATAATGACAATAAGAATAATAATGATAATAATGATAATGAGAATCATAATAACAA
>JADBJO010007174.1:112500-118041 GCA_016801955.1 Conus betulinus
TTTTGGGCGGAGCCTCCAATTCTTCACCATTGTGGATTCGCCATCATCGGTTTGCCATTGGCGTTTACCTGTCGGTCTGTCTGTCTTTTTTCCTTCTTTCCTTCCTCTTTCTGTATTTCTCGGTCAGTCCTTCCTCCCCTGGCTTGTCCTTTCTCTGTTTTCCTTTGTCTGTCTGTCCTGTCTTTCTAGGGTGGGGGGTGAATTTCAAACCGGGACGGAATCTGAGATGGCAAAAGAAAAACGAAATTTTACAGAATAGCCAACCGCTGAGTGTGCGAAACACACGCAACGCACATATACGCACTATACACAGTACATACGTACACGCGCACACCGCACGCACCGCACATGTACACATACATACATACATGTATGTAATATATATATATAATATAGAGAGAGATAGAGAGAGAGAGAGAGAGAGAGATTAAACTATAATTTACTGAAGTATACTTCGAAATTTGCCCACCAACCAACTTTCAACCACGTTCAGGAAAACAAGGTATATATAAACATCTGACACAACGATCGCAGTACCACAGTTTCATGTCCAAGGTAGATGTATTAGAATCAGCAGTTTGGGTCTACACACTCACATCGACGGTGCCAATGAAATTTAGTGAACTGTCGCTGATTTTGCAGAAAGTGTGGTGTAAGATGTACACCACAAACACACACACACACACACACACACACACACCACACACCAGCGCCCGCGCGCGCGCGCGCACGCACGCAATAAAACGCACGCACGGCGCACGAACACACGCGCCACACCTCACATACACACACACACACCTCACTCACTATCACACACGCGCACACTCACACACAGCAACAACAACAGTAAGAACCAACAAGACTTCTAGAAATCAATAACATCTAGTCTGTACATGACTCTGTACAATGCATTTTGTCCACGATACAATAAAATGTAACAAACTCATGACCAAAAATGTAGTATGACAGTTTTCTTTGGTAGAAAATAATGTGGTCCAAGAAACATGATTTAATACATTCATAGCAGATTAGAATACGACATGCCTGTGACATGCAGGTAACACAAAGTAATGTCACATGTCGACTTGTGCTTTCATCAAGGCATCACGGGGGCGCACACTAGTAGTCATATACGCTTCACCCTGTCTGCCTAGCCATGAGACCAGATTTACAGCAAAAGGAAATTTCTCTAGAATTTGGAAACTGGGTCCCATTGACAACAGAGTGACATGAAATGGTCTTGTCATGACAAAACAACAAACAAATTTGTGTGATATGTCCCATAACCAGAGAATACAAGAGAATGTAATACATTATGATTCTACAAAAATCTCATGTCATTCACAGCAAAAATGAGGTGTGATGTGTTCACGAGGCAATACATTGGATGCTAAGACTCTGGTCTTTTGGCACAGGTGTGACTGTGGCCCTCGTCATTCTTCTCAGCGTGGGGTTTCCTGTTGACAGACGTTGTCTCTCTCTGTCCACCTGTCACACTTCCCTCCACTGTCCTCTACCCCCAACGGGTCAAAGGTTTACTGACAAGTGTCAAGGTTCTCGTAAGTGACCCTTTTCAATTTGGGGGTTTGTACTGTTGTGGTTCGAGGGTGGAAAACAGTTTGTGTTTTAATTATTGCCTTACTTGAGTTACAGGTTGGGTTTTTTAAAAATAGATGATTAGTGACTGTCTGCCCATCGTGATCCATGATGTTAACATTTGTCGTCAAGCCAACGCCCTGTCGAAACTCTACGAAGCTGCGGTATAAATCTCCCCTTGTATCGTCAATAGTTCTGACACAGAATTTCTCAGACAAAAGATATGTATAATTGTCACCCGCTGCCATCCTGTTGATGAATCCGTACCTGCCAGCAGTTGCAGTCACTGGTGTGGTGGGGGACACGTGCTGATGGGGCGATTGCTGTGGCAATTTCATTGCGCTTGCTTTCCCTTTTCCGGGCTTGTGAGACCGAGGGATCGTGCACCTCGGGTTTGTCCACCCCCGCTCCGCCCTTCCTAATCCTATCTGCCAAGGTTTTTGCTGTATGTGTATTCATACGTATGTCTATTATATAAAGCTCAGTTTGTCTGTCTGTCTGTTCGCTAAATACACGCCCACAGTTTAGAGTTTTAGGCCGATCGCCACCAAATGTGGTATCAATATCCTTGGTGTCCTACTGTCATACGCCCATACCCATGTTTGTGCACCATCCACACTTGCATTCCACAAACACAGTATGCGTACTTCGTACGCAACGCACAATTTACTTCAAAGGGTCTTAATCTTTTCACTTCAGTAGCGTTTTTCCAATTATTTCTATTCTTCTTCTGATCACAGATATTTCCACATATATAACAATAAAACAATATTCAACAGTTCTATCAAGAATCTCAAACACACACACACACAGATTACACTATCAGTTCATTATATTAAAATAACTGTTCTAAAGACAAGTCATCTTCCTTGACTTGTCGAGGAGCTTTCGTGCACTGGCTGTACCACCTCTGGACCACCACAGTCTGGATCCTCACTAGACTGGTACATCTTAGTCGGAACACCCACTGGACGCTGAGGGATTCTGTAATGAAACCCTAGGTCCAGGGTTAACCTCTAAAATGAATTCTATTTAATTTTTTTTCTCTTTTCTTCTCTTTTATTATTCATATAGCTCCTTTTTCTCCTTTCACATTCACTCCAAAATCAAAATAGAATACTCACCACGAGTCTTGTTTCGCCAATTTATTCCTACCTACATAGTTTGGGGGTACAGAAAGAAATCTTTATTTACAACAATATTTTATTTATTTATTTTTTCAATTCTTCTTCTTTTCTTTTCGCGTTCAACGTTTCATCTTTCTCTTTTTTTTCCAAATAGCGCAATATCCTCAAATCTTTATAATCATCAAACTTCTGTGTTATCATTACAATTACACCTTTAATGTAATTGCTTTAAAACCAGTTTACAAACCCCAACTGGTACTCACCTTTTAGGGAGGGAATAAGCAACAAGCCTACCCTAGTAGACTTCCAGTCTACATCTACACTCTCTATACTTAGTCTACATCTACACTCTAAACTTAGTGCCTTGCCACGCCAGGCATCTTACACCCACCCAAGGTTTAAGCACACCCAAACACACAAACCGTTGCATCGGACAAACCAGTCCAACCATGTAGCACACCCAACCCAGGGGTTGCACAGGACAATCCTAGTCCTAACAATATTAAAACCCAGGAGGGTTACAATGGGACATCCTCCTATGTCCGTGTCCAGAGCTCCTCTGAAGTAACAATAATTTTCCACCCTTCCTCACATTGGGTGAACACACCTTCACAATCCACTCAGCGTCCCACTCTTCCACATCACTGGTGGTTGCACTCCATGAATACAAAAAAAGCATCAAAACCGTAGGTTCCATTCCACAATCGCAAAAATTACAAAATCTCTTAACACTCGACAAACACACCAGGGCGAGATGGGGTCGAAGCGCGTAAGGCGCTAGCATATATCTAGACTTCCATGAAATGTCAAGGGCGATAGAATGGTTCTAATTGCTTTCTCCTAGGAAGCCACACATCTGTCTCAGCTCAGATTACTGGCTCTTTAATTGCGTATGAAGCTGGACAGAGGGTGAACACACTCCACACTGGACAGACCTCGTCTTCTACCCTTCCACGTGCATTGCCCATGCACTTTCCTCTGTCGCTGTCCATGACTTGTTTGTAAACCTGGTTCAGAAATGGAAAAAAAAAAACCAACCACCTGCCCGTGATTTTTCCTCAGCTTTTGACCTTTTAGGTCTGAGCAGCTGTGCCAAGACGTGGAGCAGACAGGGTGAGCACCCTCTCTGCTCTGCTTTCTCTACTATTTGCCTGTTGTTGTTTTTTTTCAGAATCATCTTTGCTCACGCAATGCACTGACCTCTTAAGGCATCAAGTGCCGCAGCATGCCATGAGAGAAAAGTGATTCTGATGGCTGGCCTGATCAGGTCAATCCAAGTCAGAATTTCACTTTTTTAAGCTGGTGGTGCGTTGAATAAGCAGTATGTCTGCTGACCAACTCGCGTCCACACATGGCATCACCTCTTACCTGGATTGTTTCACCAGCATCAGTAATAGCGTCAACTCTTCCCTGAACCTTCACCCCGACGTCGGTCGTCCATTACAGTCATTTTGCACCTGAACCCCGCCTCGGCAACATCTAGCATAGTAACACTTCTTACCTTATCTTGTATAGCGGCGTCCATTACAGCATCACCCTCTTACCAGTTCAGAATCATCCATTAGAGCATTACCATCTTACCTGTTTCAGAATCATCCATCCCATTAGAACATCACCTCTTTACCTGTTTCAGAATCATCCATTAGAGCATCACCTCTTACCTGTTCAGAATCGTCATTATATACAGCATCACCCCAAGAATGCCACAAGAGAGAAAATGTCCAACATATCTATCCCATGCTCAGATCTGAAACCCAAAATTTAACGATTATGTCAGAGACCTCTGGCAGGAGGATTTGGAATACACAGACGAATAACAAACTCTTTCAGATCTGTCCAAACCTAAAGGAGTTCCTCTCATCTACGTCTGGTGGTCGTAAAGAAGAAAGAAACAGTTCTATGTGCCGGCTGCACATTGGCCATTCGTATTTTTACCCATTCATACCTTTTAAAGAGTGAAAAAGCTCCGTGGTGCATTCCATGTCAATGTTGCCACTCACAGTGAAACATATTTCTTTTAGAGTGTTGAGATTTGCACGATGTGAGACCCAAAACATTTTACAGCAGATTCAATGAAACCCCTTGTTCAGAGATGTTTCCGCTGACGCTATCTTCGAGTTCTTGAAAGAGGTTAACATTTTTCATCGGATCTGAGATTTTACAGTGGAAAGAGATTTTAAAACAACTCTGGATGAGTTTTTAGACGATGTTATTTTAAAGAATTGTGTGAATGAATGACTTGTGAGTTGATTTTTACGTGGTGACAGCCCTGACGTCGGCTTTTACATGGAACTCGTTTGAGCGACACCCATCGTAGCATAGTCTCTCACTGGACAATGTTCAGCGACACCCGTCCATAAGCATTTTTCTCATAGACATGTTCAGCGACACCCGTCATAGCATTTCTCTCACTAGACATGTTCAGCGACACCCCGTCATAGCACTGTTCTCTCACTAGACATGTTCAGCGACACCCGTCGCTGTCTTCCCATACAGGCATCCTTTCCTTACCTGGACTAGACAGCTTCAAAATCATGGCATGAACAATAATCTCTCACCGGCGACACCCGTCATCATGGCGATGACCTCTTACCTGGTCTCTCAGCGCCTCAAATCATGGCTATGAACCTTACCTGGATCTGCAGCATTCAATTTATAACATGGAATACAGCGGATTCAATATGGCTGAACCTCAGCGGCTTCCAATCATGGCATGAACTCTTACCGGATTGCTCGACTTCCATCATGGCATGAACTGTTTACCTGGATCTGCTCAGCGGACTTCAATCATGGCATGAACTCTTACCTGGATCTGCTC
>JADBJO010007175.1:0-33981 GCA_016801955.1 Conus betulinus
CCATGATAATTATTGCACCACATCCGTTCTGTCACCTTTGTTTTTGTACAGTGTGACGACGTTAGCATCCCTCATGTCTTGTGGTACTTCGCCTTCACTCCAGCAGAGGCAGAGGATTTCATGCAACTCGGTGATAAGTGTCTCTTTACAGCACTTCAGTACTTCGGCAGGAAATACCGTCTTTCCCTGGTGCCTTGCCAGAGGCAAGACAGTCCAGGGCTTCATTGAGTTCGTCTATGGTTGGTTCTCTGTCAAGCTCTTCCAGTTCTGGTAGGCACTCTATGGCATTCAGGGCATCTTCTGTGACTACATTTTCCCTTGCATATAGCTCAGTGTAAGTGTTCTACCCAGCGCTCCATCTATCTGTTCTATGTCCTGAATCACCTCCCCTGTAGCTGATTTCAAAGGGGCATTTTCTTCTGTGTTGGGCCCAGTGCCTGCTTGATGCCGTCATACATCGCCTTAATTGTTGCCTGTGTCAGTTGCGATCTCGATCTCGGGAGCAGACTATAGGAGCTGGAGCAGGCCGCATTGCCTGGCACACTGCACTGGACTTTGTGCGAGCAGCACAGAGAACTGGAGGGTTCTGCTCACTGGGATTGGTTTTGTATGCTGTCAAGGCGTTTCTCTTGGGCCTCGATGGACTGGATGTTAAATTCTTCTAAATGGGCTTCGAAACCAATCAGCTGACTTGCTGGTCTTTTTGCCACAAAGGTGGACATGGCGGCGGTTGTGTAGACAGCATCTCTGAAGTATTCCCATCAGTCTTGGGCAGTGGCAGTGGGTGGGCCAGGGATGAGAATCCTGCAACACGCGTGCGAACTCCTCCACTTTTCTTTGATCTCGTGTTTTTGCTGGTGTCGATGCGAGACCAGCCCCTCCTTCTCCTACTGTGCAGTCTTTTCGCACGGAGCTTTCACTTTGCTGCACACCAAGAGAGTGGTCAGTGTCACAATCGGCGCCTCTGGTAGCTGCGAGTGTTTTTCAATACATACGTCTTTTAAATGTATTTCTCAAGTTGTTGATAGTCAGGTTCGCAAACCAATTGTACAGTTATAGGGTCCGAATTGTAAGGGTTGTGATGGCGCTGCTGTGTACTGCGAATCTGAGCATACTGTTCACATTAAAAAGGTTTTGGGGGCGTGTGGACAGGCGAACGCCAACGACTTTATTAGGGTGAGACGAAAAAAAATTCCCCATGTATATAGTTCCAGCAGTAAAATGTATCCGTTATTGGGCTGAATTTACTTCATAAGAAGGACCACAGAAGATACTACGCAAAGCAAGTATAACATGTTATACGGTCTCGATGCTAGAGGAAAATAACATTTGGGTTACTAAAGTACGTAGTGTCTTTTTGAATATGGTTTTGGTTTTGTATGCTTAAATCAAGGTGGTTGGAAACGTTAAGCAGTTTTTACATTGTTTCGTCAACGAGTTGGGTGCACTTGGCAAAAATGGCCAGCCCATGTGCAGCATAATGAGAGGTTTGATTTCTATAGAACTGTTTGCAGCTTTCATGATCGGAAACCTTAATTAACTTTAGGAATGGGACAGACGCTTCATATTTAATTATATACATATCATGACCAAATTTAGGTTTTGGAAAATCCGAATTGGCAGTTCACAACTTTAGATACAAAACCGTTATTGATGGCCATGACTTATTGTGTCCGCTTTGTTAAGAGTCTCTAGAAAATGAAATAACATTTTGCCTTCGCTGTCCAGCCCTAAACAACATTAGAACTGACTGCTACTTAAATTGACTATACTGGTGTCGTCGACCTCAACCAGATCAGTTGCTCACAAATTTTTCATTGTTTTGTATAAGGCATTTAGATTGAGAGAAACACCTGCCTCTTGATGTTCTAAATTATTTATGTTTGGGCTGCTTTACAGTCATATGTATATTTATCTCAATTCATATGCTATGCTCACTCACCACTCATAAGGGGCTAAGGTCTATATGAATAAACCATCGGAAATCTCTCTCTTCTCTTCTCTCTCTCTCTCTCTCTCTCTCTCTCTCTCCTCCTTCGATAGGAGGATCGCTTATTCTCTGTCTGTGTGTGTGTGTGCTGATTTTTTCTTCTTTGTAATCAATTTCTTTATTCTTGTTTGTTGTTTCAATCGCTTTTTTTTTTTTAATTTAAAGTCATCTATGCCTTAAATGTTAATGGAGGAACAGCTCATCAACTTTTTCATGTATTTGTGAAGATATGTCTGTTGGTTAAAAGTTTTGTAAGTTTTTAGTCGCTAGTCATACTTAGTCCCTTAGCGGGGCAAGGGCCGGATGATTGAAAAGCATGTGTTTGCTTGTCTGTTACCCTTGGAAATAAAAAATTATCATCATAAAGATTATCATCTCTCTCTCTCTCTCTCTCTCTCTCTCTCTCTCTCTCTTCTCTCTTCTTCTTCTTCTTCTTCTTCTTCTTCTTCTTCTTCTTCTCCCTCACACCCACACCCACGCTCTCATACACCACAATTGATTAAGATACATACTCCTCTGCTCTCTTTTTGTACTCCCAGTTCTTATAGAACAGGAAGTACTTTACAATGGAACGAAGAAATGCTCTGTGTGTGTGTGTGTGTGTGGGTGTGTGTGTGTGTGTGTGTGTGTCCGTCCGTCTGTCCGTCCAAGGTCAAAATGTGTTCCACTCGCTCCAGACAAAACTACTGGGCCAATCTTCCTGAAAATTTGTATGTATGTTCATTATGGGTTATAGATGATGCCAAATGTTATATTTTACCGTTATATCGGCCCATAATGGTTTTTCTTCTTAATGGAATATCTCAGAAAGTACTTGGCCGATCTTCCTAAAAAATTTGTAGGTATGTTCATTATGGGTCGCGGATGATGCTGAATATTTCATTTTACCGTTATATCCGTTACTAATGGCTATAACGGCCCATAACGGTTTTCTTCTTTATGGAATATCTCAGAAAGTACTTGGGTCGATCTTTCTAAAAATTTGTAGGTATGTTCATTATGGGTCACAGATGATGCCAAATGTTATGTTTTACTGTTATATCCATTACTAACGGCTATAACGGCCCAAAAATAGTTGTTTCTCTTTATGGAATATCTCACGCGTATTCATGATAAACTGGGAGTACTTTTATATGCTTTGCATCTTGTTTACCTTTCTTATCTCCCAGAGTACCAGCAAGCTTTTGAGGAAAACGGTTGTAACCGTACCCAATCAGTCATCCCAACCATATCCCAAATCGCAGAAAAAAAAAAACCTTAAGACCACTCCTTACCATGATCCTAAAACACAATTGTTTTACATGTATGATCTGATATGAAGGAAATAAATAGTATATACGAAAAAAAATACACGATATGACGATGACATGGGTGAAATGATGATGATGATGATGATGATGATGATGATGATGATGATGATGATGATGATAACATTAATAATGACAATAATGATAATATGATAGCAACAATAATAATAATGATAATAGCAATAGTAATAAAACCATTATGCTGCTACCAGCACAGCATTGTGATTCAGTGCAATGCATACTCAGAGTATCATAAACAGCGGTATAACGTCACCAAAAAAAGGCACGTTAACAATGTGACATCATTTCAATGAACATGGTTCCACCGAGTAGTGTTCAAAGCAGCCATAAATAACCAAATATTTGTGTAAGTACATAATCCTATACCTTGTATGCAAACCTGATAGCAATATTCTAAAAGTATAAAGTAATGTATTCAACGTCTAAAGTATAGTAATGTTTTAAAAGACTTAATTCAGAAATATGGATTCCATCAAATTCGGATATGACGTAACGAATGTGACGAAACCAACATAATGTTCATGAGAATCATGTGTGTACCAATAATTTATAAGTTTGATTATCCTGGTCTTGAAAATATAGACTATGTAGATGCATGGGACAAAAGGGCTGTACAAAAATTCCTGAAAATTCCGTGAAACGGCAAAATGTTCTTGAGAATCTCCTGAAACATGTGCAAGCGCTATAAGAATGACAATACTGTGAGAAAAGTGTAACACAAACTGATGGTATTATTTTCCCTACTTTCAGGTCAGAGCCACCAACATTTTAACAGTTATTTTTCGCTTTTTTACCTGACCGATATACCAACAGACAGAGGAAACGCACACGGAATTAAAATGAAAGTGCATGTGACTAAGTCCCCAGTTGGTTCATGGTTAAATGTTTCTTATGCATCGATTCAGAATGGCCTTGTCATTTGAACTATATGTACCACAAATATATCGCAGTCACCGTCTTCTCTTCCTCCTCCGCCCTCTGCTCCTGTTCCTGCTCCTTTCCTCCTCCTCTCCTCCTCCTCTCTCTTCTCTTCTTCTTCTTTCTTCTTCTCTCTCACTCACTCTCTCTCTCTCTCTCTCTCTCTCTCTCTCTCTCTCTCTCTCTCCCCCTTGTGACGGTCACTCGCTTGCACTAAATCAAGCTAACCGCCATAAATCAGGGCTGTTTCATTCTTTCTTTAAAATCAGAGTCAGTGCCATAGTGTCAGGATGTTCATAGCCCTATGCTACAGTCATTGATTTACGACATCCCCACATCATGCACTCACACACACACACACACACACACACACACACACACACACACACACACACACACACACTGCGACAAATATAACGAGTGCGTATTTTGCCTTTGTGAATATGTTCATATGACGACCTCTCTCTCTCTCTCTCTCTCTCTCTCTCTCTCTCTCTCTCTCTCTCTCTCTCTCTCTCATGGTGAAAGTCATATAAGACGATAAAGTAGTATAACTCCATTTGTCACCGAGGAAAAATACACGGCAGCCGTGTACGACTCCCGACAGGCGAGCAAATGGTTCTGTTTCCGTACAGATTTTGGTCGCCAGAGCCTGTCGCTAGTGGAGGGAGTAACAGTTACACGTTGAAATGGAAACAGTTTCTTTCTGATTTTTTTCTGTACCTCTTTACCAAGTCATTGTTGTAATGACGGGGAAATGCTTGGCCAGCGCTTTTTATGACATGTATTAGTCAAGTCTAAATAACAGTCTACTGTATACACTGGACTGATCCAGCCGTAGAGCAAGTACTGCTCAATGCATTGGAAATATAAGATGATTATTTTGAAGTCAAGTTGTACTTCAGCATCTCTGTTCTTTGGAAGATCTACTCAATTCAGAGAGGAGATGAACACGCTCATTTTGTCATCGGCCAGCTCAAAAAGGAAGATAAGAACACTATTTGTGCTTTGGGGGAAAAAGGATATGAACGGCCGTCACCAAATAAGCTGATGATGAAAAACGACGTTTCATGTCTCGGAATATTGATTTATATTTGGGGAAGAGAACAACTTGCTGTTTTTGTTTCTTTCAGAAATGCAGCTATGAAAGGTGCACATGAAGATTTATACCTTACGTGTTTTGAAAATGCATTGAAGCATGCTCGAATGCCTAGCAAGGCAACAACTTGAAAAAGAACATTCAGAATTGTCATGCCACAGACAGCACACATGCGAACAATAACCACACCTATCTCATAGAATTTCTATCTATTGACTTTCTCACTATCCAGGTTACAGGACAGAATCAAAATCATAGTTGTAAAGGATCATAAATACCAAGTGTTCATTTGTGTCTATTGACTTTCTCACTATCCATGTTACAGGACAGAATCAAAATCATAATTGTAAAGGATTATAAATACCAAATGTTCATTTCTATCCATTGACTTTCTCACTATCCGGGTTGCAGGACAGAATCAAAATCATAGTTGTAATGGATTGTAAATACCAGATTTTCATTTCTATCTATTGACTTTCAGTCTTCCAGGTTACAGGACAGAATCAAAATTATAGTTGTGGTAAACAATAGACGCCGTATTTTCACTTCTACCTATTGACATTCTTTCTACCCCGGTACAGGACAGAATCAAAATCATAGTTGTGGTAATGGATTATACATACCAAATTTTCACGTGTTTTTGTACCAAAGATCAAACCCGGCGCTTGTCTCTAAGACCATGGAGTCTGAATTCGTTTTGGGGTTTGGCTTTGCGAGTCGCAAATATAGTTTAGGATCAGGTGAGAGATTTGAGTGCGACTCGATAAAAGGCTATGGGCTCCTGCTGGAATGCAGAATGGCCAGATTATACTATTACTATGCATCTGGCCATCCTGTCGATGGTGGTGGAACTGGACATCGCTCTACATGCTGCAAAAACTCTGACGACAAGTAGGAAAACGTTTCGGAGAGACCACAAGTCAGTTGTTCATGCGTACAATAAACGTATGCATATAAGAGCAAGTTTTCGTTCTTACTATCTTTTTGTTCAAACATTCTGCATTACCCGTGGATATTGCATTTGGTACTGAATTGGATGTTAATGAAAAATTAATTTCCCAACCAGTATGTAAAATATTTGGAAGAGGTAGGAGGGGGAAGGGGAAGCAGGAAGATGATGACACAGAGACATTGTCCATCTAGAGATGTGAACACAGGAAGATCAAATGGGTCAAACTGATGGGAGGCCAAACACCCTTGTTCCCGAGGAAAGATTAATGAAATGCCTGAGCAAGACGAAGTGACCAAAGATGAAAGTAAGGCAGGATCAGTGTATTCTGTCCATCATAAATCAGGGGATGTAATTATGGTTGTGCCTGATCAAGAGGAGGTAATAAGATCCAAGAGATTTAGTTCGATGACACAAGGTCCAGTCTGTTGCGTCAGGAGCTCCTGTGCTACGGGGGTCGGTCCGAATGACAAAGACTCCCGACTAGTTGGTTTAGTTCATAGGATAGAAAGTATTTTAAAAGTATTTTAAAAAGGGTCTACTTCACATTCTGTTGGGAAAACTCCGCAAACTAGTAAAACTGACACTTGATTAAGGCTGATGGGTGATTGAGGGTGATGGACATGAATAGAACACTGAACTGCTTTGTAAATTATTATTATGTTAGTAATTATTTCCTTTTGTGAGTTTTAGAGAAAGTTCTTTGTTGACATCGGCATCGCACATTAATGCGTTGTTACCACCACTTTAAGGGTGTCTTGTGTACTAAAATCTTGAGAGATGTTATTAGTAATTTTGCATTGTTTCAAATAATACGTTGATTGCAATTAAAAAAAGTTTTTCTTCTGAAACTTAGCGCAAAATCTAGTCTACATATTCGGAGGGCTATTGTGTACTACTTCCTAATGCAGCATAATGCTAATAACAAAAAAAGGAAGAAATATTATTATATCAAAATCTACGATTGCAGGAGACAGATTTGTTGTTAATTACAAATTGTCATAATCCAACGAGCATTTACAGGATTTTGAGGGAAATCATGAAAAGCTTGATTTCAAAAGAGGTTTAATGTTTGACTGAATGCATGATTAAAAAAAAGACACTACTAGAAAGGTTTAGGGACTAAAAGAGTATCAATTTTGCATACCTCTCTCTCTATCTCTCTCTCTCACACACACACCACACACACACACACACACACACACACAGAGAGAGAGAGAGAGAGAGAGAGAGAGAGAGAGAGAGAGAGAGGAGAGAGAGAGAGAGAGCTTCATATTTTCAAACGGTTCGGCATTATCCCCATTCTCGGTGAAAGTGTATTTACGTCCGACCAAAACACTGATCACATCAATATCCACCACAAACACTGATCACATCAATATCCACCACAATAATACGATCACTCCAATATCCACCACAACACTGATCACATCAATATCCACCACCATACTGATCACATCAATATCCACCACAACACTGATCACATCAATATCCACCACAACACTGATCACATCAATATCCACCACAATACTGATCACTCCAATATCCACCACAACACTGATCACATCAATATCCACCACAATACTGATCACATCAATATCCACCACAACACTGATCACATCAATATCCACCACAACACTGATCACATCAATATCCACCACAACACTGATCACACTTGATATCCACCACAACACTGATCACTTCAATATTCACCACAACACTGATCACACTTGGTATCCACCACAACACTGATCACATCAATATCCACCACAACACTGATCACTTCAATATCCACCACAACACTGATCACATCAATATCCACCACAACACTGATCACATCAATATCCACCACAACACTGATCACATCCATATCCACCGCAACACTGATCACATCAATATCCACCACAATACTGATCACATCAATATCCACCACAACACTGATCACATCAATATCCACCACAACACTGATCACATCAATATCCACCACAACACTAATCACATCAATATCCATCCACCACAACACTGATCACATCATCAATATCCACCACAACACTGATCACATCAATATCCACCAACACATTGATCACACTGATGTCCACCAACACATTGATCACACTGATGTCCACCAACACATTGATCACACTGATGTCCACCAACATATTGATCACACTGATGTCCACCAACACATCGATTACACTGATGTCCACCAACACATTGATCACACTGATGTCCGACTGCTACAAGGAACAAGCATGATACATCACTTACGTGCATAGAAAAAGAAAAGACTAGTAAGAATCGGCAACAGATCATTCGCTCTCTCCCACCTCTCGACCTTTCCTCCTCCCCCTACATATGTGCAGGCGTTCCCTACATATATGGACATCCATTGCCCTTCCCTGATACGAGGCTTTGCCAGGGCGACCGCTGATGACCCCTCAACACTAGGAATACCTTGTATGGGTTCTCAAAATACTTTGTCTCGCTTGCACCTTGGGGATCTTCGGGTGCAGACTTTGGGACTTAAAACTGGATCCCCACAAAACAATAGTCAGCGTAGTAAAAGAGGTGGGGAGAAGAAGAAAGGTAGGTAGGAATATAACAAAAGTTGAAAGAAAATCCAAGAAATCTTTGAGGATTTGTACTTGGAACTGCTGCAGTGCCAGAAAGAGGATCTCAACAATTGAAAAACTAGCATGTGACTTTGATGTTCTGTGTCTACAAGAAACTAGAAGTGCCGCTCACAGACCATTACAATTGGATGACTTCATAATATTTCAAAAGCATGATGGACGAGGACTAACTATGATTATTAAAAAAAACTTGAAAAACAAACTGTCCAAGATAGACTTGGAAACATGGTGTAGCAGCACATGTGAACTAATGGGTATGAGGCCAGAAAGACCGGATGGTAATCAGGAAAACCTTGTACTCATCAATGCATCCATATATCCAGACACCCACACATCAAAAATGGATTGGAATGGATTGGACCTTTCTGGAGGAAATAGAACATGAATTTGGAGACTGTTTTATACTATGTGGATATCTTGATGCTCGCTAAAAATTGTGGGATCAACATGGTACTAATCCTCAAGGAATTGCACTGGAAGTGATGTTGGATGAAGTACTTCTTAGTGCACTGGTGTCATCATTCCCAACACATACAGGGAGGCAGGGCAAACACTGACAATGTCATTGACTTTTCACTCTGTGGCAGACCGTTTTTCTTTTCTCTTCTTTTTTGTCCGATCACAGTTTTTACAATAACTCCGCATACCGGAGCGAGTTTACTGGAAAACCTGTTGGTTAGGTGTTGATCTGAGCACCATATAAGCCGAGTGAGCGTGGGTAGCCAACCAGTCTCCGAAGAAATTCCGGCTAGTTCGCCTACCCAGTCCAGCCGATGAGGGACTCATTTCAGTTGTTGCGTCAGCCAGGTATGTTGAGTTAGTTAACAACTTAAGAGTCGAAATCGAAATCGTCCCCCCCCCCCCCCCCCCCCCCCCCGCCCCCCACCCCACGGTTAGGCGTTTGTAGCTTCCTCAGCGCCAGTGGATTTTGTGTGTGTGTGTGTGTGTGTGTGTGTTTAAAAGAAAAGACAGAAACATTCATGGCTTTGTTATGCATTAATTTGCTACGGTGTAGTAGTAGATTATTGTTTAACTCTGTCGGATAGAAAGAAGAAGAAGCATGCTGTGATCAAAATAGGACATAGCTTATGCTTTATTATTGTTTAAAAAGGGGGGAAAAAATCAGTTTTTTTTTCTATTGTTTGTTAAAGGGTTACGATGGTGAGCTTCGGAGGTGACCAAGGGAACCTCATGTGTTTATGGTGTTCCCGAATTATGCTGATTTATACTGTGGGATGCCAAAAGGAAATCCTTCTAGATTCCGATGTGGGGAGCTAGATGGAAACCTTTCTTATATGTATGTATTGCTGATGGATACCAGTGGTGAATAATCTTTGTCTTATGTATTTATCACTGATGGATAAATGGGAATATATGGAAATCATGTTGAGAGTCATTTAAAGCCAGCTCATGCTATGTTATGTTATTTGATGTGTAGTGAACATCTATCTGGTGCTAAACAAGAATGCGCAAAGATTGTGTCATGTATATAAGGTGAATATTGATGATAGGGAATAGTAGCTTTTGATAAAAATGAAAGAAGAAAGATGAATGAAAACGTTTTCTCGTATAAAATATTAAAACATTATGTTATGATCTTGTGAAATGACCAAAACCTTTTATCATCATGAACTATACGAGAGAAGGTAATGACACACTAATTATATTTTCCGCATATTGTGAAGGTCTGTGTGGAAATCTTTCCTCGCTAACGCAAAAGTTATGATTTGATTTATGGTTGTTAGGGTCTGCGCATGCACCAAAATGTAGGCGTTTTTCTGAGCTCCATAAATTTGAAAGGTGCACATATCGGTGCCAAAAAGAACGGGCAATATTTTGTCCATTGGAATTAGTTATGTCTAGAAAATTTTTGGGCAATATTTTGTCCATTGGAATTAGTTATGTCTAGAAATTTCTTGACTTATTCCAAGTGTTTATATTAGTATCACTGACATCTGTGTTGACAACTCACCCACTGACGAACTTTCAGTTTCACTTTGAATTTTCCAGTTCCCATCATTGTCACTAACGTATCTACATAATCAAACTGCACGTTCTTGTAAGTGATATTTTTCTTCTTCTTATTTCTTACTTCGTATTTTTCTGTACATGACCATGGCAAACAAACACGGATCACGTGTTAAACCTTCGAGAGGATCGACTTCGAGTTCTGCTGATGCAAGTCCAAACGGTGCAGGAAAGACGGGAAGAAATACTGACAAAACGTCAGTGCTTGCCGCATGGCAGCGCATTTATTGTGATGTGGCCTGTGATGAAGATGAAAATTGTATTGAATGCTTTGTATGCAAAAATTACTAACGCCATTACTAATGCCATTACTAACGGCCACAACAGCTCCTAAGGGTTGTTCTTGTTTATGGATTATCTCAGAACGTACTTGGCTGATCTTTCTGAAAATTTGTAGGTATGTTCATTATGGGTCACGGATGATGCCCGATGTTAAAGTTTACTTTTATAGCCATCACTAAGGGCCCATAATGGTTTTCTTCTTAAAGAAAATCTCAGAAAGTTCTTGGCCGATCTTTCTGAAAATTTGTAAGTTTGTTCGTTATAAGTCACAGATGATGGCCGATGTTTACCAGAATAGCCGTTACTAATGGTTACACCAGCCCAGCACGGTTTTTCCTCTTGATGGAATATCTCGCGTATATTCAGGATAAACTGGAGTACGTTTATATGCTTTGCATCTGTTTTCTTCCAATTCTTCCAGTTCCCCATCTTCTCTCAGCTCCAAAACATCATTGTTGTGTCCCTGTTCCGACTCCGAATCATCTCCAGAAATTCGGGCAATTTTTTTTTTTTTTTTTTTTTTTGGGGGGGGGGGGGGGGGGGGGGGGGGGGGCGTCTGCGGCGCCATCTTCATCTGGAAGTTTCCTGTCAGGTCTAAGTAGTCCCGCTAGGGTCTCGAATTTTGTGTTCCAGCTCGCATCTAGCTCTTGAATCAGGCTTTTAACTGAGGGGTTACGGTTGATGCCTGATGTTTTAGCTGACCGTTGTAGGCGTTACTAACGGCTGTAATGGACATGGAATATCTCAGAAAGTACTTTGGCTGAACTTTGTGAAAATTACCAGATACGTTCACTATGGGATAGGGATGATGCCCGATGTTTTAATTTACAGTTATAGCCGCTACTAATGGCTATAACGGCCCATAACGGTTTTTTTCTATTTTATGAAATGTCTCAGAAAGTACTTGTCCGATCTTTCTGAAAATTTGTAGGTATGTTCAATATGGGTCACGGATGATGCCCGACGTTTTAGTTTCCCGTTATAGCCGTTACTAACGGCTATATGGCCCATAACGGTTCTTCTTGTTTATGGAATATCTAGAAAGTACGTGTCCGATCTTTCTGAAAATTTGTAGGTGTGTTCATTGTGGGTTGCGGATGATGCCCAATGTTTAAGTTCACCTTCATAGCCGTTGCTAAGGGCCCATAATGGTTTTCTTTCTTATGGAAAATCTCAGAAAGTTCTTGGCTGACCTTTCTGAAAATTTCTAAGTATGTTCATGATAGGTCACAGACGATGACCGATGTTTACCAGAATAGCCATTACTAACGGTTACACCAGCCCAAGGCGGCTTTTCCTCCATGGAATATCTCACGTGTATACAGGGTAAACTGGTAGTACGTTTATATGCTTTGCATCTTGTTTTTTTTTTTTTTTTATCAAATCAGTGGTTGAATATTTAAATGCGCATGATTCATGTTCTACATGAGAATGTTAGTGGACCCCACCCCATCCCCTGTCTTTGCCCCCACTTTCGCCCCAAACCCTGGTCCACCTTTTGTTTTGTGTGCATGGATTTTAATTGATCTATTGTGTTTGTTCCTTGTTGTTTTTGTTTTGTAATCAATGGCTGTCTATGTTATGGGTTTGTAATATATGTGTGATCGAGAAATGACTTGTTGTTGAAAACAAACCTTATTTCATAAAAAAGTGCTGTTTTCACCCGAGTCCCTTTTTTGTTTGTTTGTTTCATTGCTTTATTGATTAGCACGTATGTTGCAAAATTGTACAACGTATACTGAATTAATTCATAGAAGCTTTTAGAAAGATGAAAAAGAAAGACCCAGCACGAATCCAGGAAATTTCATTGTCAATTTGCAGTGAGGTCTGGATGAAACGTTGGATCCAGGATCCGTTGACAAGACCATTTCAAACTATCAACTGAATGTGAGCGGTGTGAAGTCACTGTTTACGGACTGATAGCTATCTTTGGGGTTCTTCTTTTCTTCGTGGAAAACAAAACATATCTAGTGAGACAAACCTTCATACTTTGTGTTTCCCTGTAAAGAAAAAAAAAAACACGTTAAGAAGCTCCTTAGTCCATAGCTAATATTACCTTTCCTGGTGGAAAAATAATTTGGTTTTTACTCATGAATTGACTAGATCACAGACGTTTAGAATAAGAAATCGACCCACCGAGCCTGTATTTCCTAATATTAAAATATAAATAATGTTTTGGTTACCCCTTTTTTTTTTTTTTTTTCTTTTTTTTTTTAATTCCCTCATGAGGGGGGGGGGGGGGGGGGGGGGCATCTATTATATGTTCAACCCTAAAGGAGGTCTACTATACCTCATGTGCCCGTCTTGTTCCATGTGCTTTTATGTCGTTATGAGTTCATTTTAAATACCCCAGTGCTCTCTAACTGGTAGCACAAAATACAACTCCAGAAGAATCAGGACCCATAATTGTTGTGATGACATCCCCGTCGTCTGGCTACATGACGATGAGAAATCTGAGTCATGACGACCCTGAGGTCGTGTGTGAATATCTACCTGTTCCGGTTAGAAGTACACTCATGCTGAGCTTTAAGAAACCTACGTTGCCTGCACCCGATGTCCGACTATATTTTCATTTTAAGCAGTTTGACTGGTCATTGAATCGTTTCACAGAAACGAAATATAGATTGTGGAATATATATGATTCTCCACGTGTATATACTGGGAAACAACTGAGTCTTGAAGTCAGGAGAAATTCATGTATCATAGCGTATTGCTTCCAACTGTACTTCACCTTTTTTCCCGAAGGTAAAGCACCTCAAACATTACCAGTGGTTTTCTGGAACTGTTCAGTGGATGATTATTCTAGTTTTCGTCTCCACATGGAATGTAACGTGGTGCCAGAGTGTGAGGATGGACGGGATGAAACAGAACACTGTCCCTACAGCAGTCCTGACTGTCCGGGCATGATACCAATGTGTGGACGGTGCTACTCTTTTGTGCGTAATCTGCCTGGATTGAATAGTGACAGTGTAGATATCAAAGAAGTGATTGACGAACATGTGTGCTTCTTTAGGGGGTAGAGTAGGTCTGCCTTTGTGTGTGCTTGATTGGTTTGGTGTGGTTTTGAACAAATCAGGGATTCATGGGCAGAAGCTGTCTACGCTTTGGGCTGGTATGGGTCTCCAATGATTTGTCATCGCCTCCTATGTACACCTATGAACTTCTTCAAGGCAGAGCAGCGCTTCATCATACAATTCGAACTGCTGGAGAAACATATTGGCACAAAGGGCATATGATTTGCTATTATACTTCTTATTCGAACTGCATGGAATACCGACGGTATCCCTGTGTGCGGAGTTATCGCATAGACGACATTTTCAATGGCACAGTTTGTTCCTTCGCAACAAATAGGACTGCTGAACAATTATTTCATATAAAGGCAATTTCATTGAACAACTCTCAATTTGTGTTACCTTTGCAACAAGAAATTATGGTAATGTGCCATGGTGGTCACGTAACGTACACATTTCTTATCTGTGGTTTGAATCACTTTAAAGTGTGTAGCCAAGACAACACATCTTGTCATTTTCATCATCACACTATACACAACAGCCACTTACATTCAACTGGTGAGCACACCATTTTAAACCCCCACTTTTAAATGCAGTGATGATGTTACCACACTGTCGTACTCTCTGGTGTGCAATTCCATACATGATTGTCCCGACAACAGTGATGAATCATTTTGTAAATATCCTACTTGCATCAGCATGTTCACGTGTAATAATGGTCAATGTGTTTCCTACGCTACTGTTTGTGATCAGGCACCACAGTGCCAGGATCACTCAGAGGAACGTAGCTGTAGTCCTTACAAAAACATACCTATTCATCACACATTTTTTTTTCTTTCCCCTGCTCTATATCAAATTTGATGGCATCAGGATGTTTCGTCCCATCGCAATATTCTTCAATGACTCATGTCCTGACAGTCATTACCGTTGCCCTGGTGACAGCAAAGACTGCTTACCTGTCTACACGCGATGCAATGGAATGTACGACTGCAGGGACCGTAAGGACGAAGATGGCTGTGAGGACATGATGTGTTCAGGATTCTTCAGGTGCAGAGCATCCACAACCTGTATACACACTGACCACCCTGTGTGATGGCTGGCCTCATTGTCCAATGCATGATGATGAAATAGTGTGTGACACAAGTTGTCCTGTGGGTTGTCTGTGTCAAGGTAACTCGTTCTCCTGTCTCCAACCTTTCTCTGCTACACAGTTCCCAAATATTCGCTTTTTGAATGGAACCCGTTCTGGTATCACCCTTTCTGACGTCAGTCAACTCAGCTATCTTGTTCATCTTGTACTTGCTCAGTGTTCCTTGACTGTCATTCCCACCTTGACATTGTTGAATCTGAGGTTTCTAGACCTTACTGACAACAGGCTGAAGCAAGTGAACATGAGTACTTTTTTTTCCATTGTGCAATTTACGATCATTGTCACTTTCCCATAACCCCATTACCTCTCTTTACGCTGATTTATCGTCTGTCATTCAACACAGTAACCTGTTGCAGGTAGATCTGTCATTCACTGCACTGACAGTGTTTGATTCGAGAGTCTTCTCGCCATTCGTTCAGACACGGACGCTCAATTTAAGTCTCACTACGATTCACACTATCACTGCCAGTGGGTTTCAGTTCACACACGATTACAAGAACTCTATATGGATGACAGCCCTGTGACAAAGTTTCCGCTTAACATGTTCAAGTATCTTTCCCGTTTACAACTTGTATCAACAAACAACTATAAAATATGTTGCAAAATAACACTTCCCAGTAATTTTGATGAGAGCTCTTGTCGTGCTCCCAGAGATGAAATTTCTTCATGTGAAGACTTATTACAATCATGGTTTTATCGAGGGTTTCTTTGGATAATTACTTGTCTATCATTGAGTGGTAATTTTTTCTGCTTTTTTTGCGCGTTTAAGTGCTAAACTTATGACTTCGTCGAGTGGGTTTAGTGTCTTTGTCCTCAACCTTACACTGGCTGACTTTTTGATGGGTGGCTATGTTGCAATCATTGGGGTAGCTGATGCACAGTTCCGTGGTAGATATCTCCAGTTTGATGACACATGGAAAGACAGTATAGCCTGCAACGCAGCTGGTTCTTTGTGTCTGTTGTCCAGTGAAGTGTCAGCTCTGATCATCTGGCTGATCACACTGGATCGTTTTCTTGTCCTTCATTTTCATTTAGCACCTTGCGATTTGGGAGAAAGTCAGCAACTGCAGCCTGTCTGTTGACCTGGGCCATGGGTTGGATTCTGGCCTTGTTGCCTTCCCTTCCCACACTGTCACACTGGGAGTTTTATAGTCAAACTGGCATCTGTATTCCACTACGACGAAGCGAAGCAAGACTTCACAGGAAAAGAATACTCATTCAGTCTGTTTGTTGTCCTTAACTTCATTCTGTTCTTATTTATCTCTGCTGGCCAAGCGCTGATCTACTGGTCAATACAGAGCAATGCTTTCAAGACCAACACGACCAAAGTATCCCGAGACATGACTATAGCTCAGCGACTGATCACTGTTGCAGTGACAGACTTCATGTGCTGGTTTCCCATTGGACTGTGTGGGATGTTGGCAGTGGCCAGAGTTCCCATACCTGGTGAGGTGAACGTGGCACTGGCTGTATTTGTATTGCCCTTGAACTCCGCTATTAACCCCTTCATGTATACCTTTAACACATGGGCAGAAAAAACGTAGACAGTCCAATGAAGCCAAACTTTTGCAATGGCTGGAATCTCATTCTGACGAAACTGTCGCTCAGTAGGCTGTGGTGTGGAACTTGCTTATGTTGAAGCAGACGTGAAAATAAGATCAAACCATTTAAACTGTTTTCTATCCCACATGATGTGACTATTCACATGGATTATTATACAGATTTGGAAATTGAATTTCTTGAATATCAGAAGCCATATACATTTTACATTAGTATGCGTATATTCAAACATTCTTGGTTTAGTCTGGCATAGTGGAATGTATCTGGGAACTGGAGATAAAAAAGAGCAGAAAAAATGGCATTGCGAAAATAAAGAGAACAAGAAAATTTGAATCAAGAAAAACAGTTTTGAAAGCTTTGATAATCTTGAGTGCTGAATTTCGATCTCTATACCGTTTGTTTGCTAAATTCGCTCTTTGGATAACATCGCAATCAACAAACGATTCCAAACCTTTGATCACTTCTTTTCTATGGAAAAACGTTGCGCTTCTCGTGCCGATTGATTTGTCCATGTGAACCGGAGTATAATCCGATCGCACACTTCCTCACAAGACTCAGAAGAGGTTAGATTTTACAGAGCAATCCTTTTTCTTTTACTCTCAAGAGAGGTCAAAATATGAATATAGGTATTATATTTCTCACCCATAACCTACTCAAACAACCGTTTACGATTTGCTTCTTGCGTCTAAGAACAGCGTTCGTGTTAGACACTTCCACTGGAAGTCACATGTAAAAACCGCAACACTCCAACAAAGTGGTGAAAGACCTGTTTGTAATGTTCGTCTGTCGAATCGACGAGGACCACTTTAGTCATCGAGGGGTTGAGGGGAGGGGGGGGGGGGGGGGAAGAGATGATTTGTGGATACGCAGGTGGCTGATCACGTAGATGCGTGCATAAAATGTGCGGTGACCGCCTGGAAGGCAGTGTGAGAGACCTGCCCTTTATTGCTGGCGTGGGTTTTTCTTGCCTTCTCTTTTGTTGTTGCGCTGCAGCTGTCCTTTCTTCACATAAATTGGCACCTTTGTGGTTAAATTAACGACATCTAGCTCGACCCATAGCATTTTTTTTTTTCTTTTTGAGTATCAGGGTTGATGTTAATCGCTTTCAAGGACGTTTTGAGAGTGTTTTTAAAGCGTTTCTTCTGACCTCCATGGGAACGTTTTCCTTGTTGCAGCTCACCATAGAAGAGTCTCTGGAGTAGCCAGTGGCCTGACATGGGAGTTACATGACCTGCCCATCGAAGCTGAGACAGCATCAGGATGGTGTGGAGGCTCGGCAGGCCTGCTTGGTCGAGCGTCTCTGAGTATGGGATTTCATCCTGCCATTTTATGTTTAACAATCTTCTGAGGCAGATTGTGTGGAAGTGATTTAGCTTCTTGGCGAGCCCTAGGTACACTGTCCACGTTTCACATGCATAGAGGAGCAGGGGGGAGAACAACTGCTCTGTACACTTTCACCTTGGTCTTGAGACTGATGCTCTTCGATTCCGAACATTGGTGCGTAGTCTGCCAAAGGTTGCACTTGCTTTTGCAGTTCTGATGCTCACTTCATCGTCGATGTTGGCGTGTTATATATATATATATATATATATATATATATATATATATGGCGCGTGAGCACTGTACGTGTGGCACGTGGCCTGTTTTTTTTTTTTTATCTTTTTGGGGCGCGTTCAGGGGGGACGTGTCCAGGGGATGGTGCATTGAAAGATTTCCATTTATGCCTGCAATTGTTTATCATTTCTACTTTAGAGTTCAGAGATGCTATGGGGTTTACATAATATCAGCCACTTTTCTGTAGTGCATAGATTGCATTTTTTAGAAATGTTGTTGTATGGTGTTGCTCTTTTTTTATATTTTCCATGATATGTTATAATCTATTTTCTTATCTTTAAGCTTCCAAATATATTTGCTTAATTCTGTTTGGTTTTTATATTTTTCCTGCTTGAAAGACTGTTTGTGGTTTGCATATCTGGTTTTAAAACGGTTAGCCGTGATCCCTATGTATGTTTCTTTATCACTGTCCGTTGTTACTGTAGCTTGGTACACACAATATTATTGTAGAGACATTTATTATTCAGAGGGCACTGGTCCTTTTTTGTGCAATTACAAGATGTCCTTTCGTCACCCTCTTTGGTTGTATTGCTTTTGGTTTTATTGGAAGAATCAATTATATTTTTAAGGTTAGGCATACACGAGTACGATAGCTTGATGGTGTTTTTATTGAATATTTTAGATAGTACATGTTCTTTGGGAATGATGTTGTAAGGATTCTTAAGAACTCTTTTCCTACGTTAGTTTTTGTTCTTCCATCATATGGAGGGTTATATACCATATAATCTCTTTCTTTTCCTGTTTTTCTTATTGCTGTTCGTGTTGTTATCTGGGTTGTATTGTAATTTGTAGTTGTAACCACTTTTATACAGCGCCTCTTGGTATTCGGCGGCTGCTGCACTGTTAAATGCTTTCTCATTGCATGACAGTTTAGACAGCTCTTTTGTTTATACCATTAGGTATGGTTTTTTAGAATGGAGGGTGGATGGTTACTTTTGATGTCTACGTAGACAGGTGTGTCATTAGTTTTTTTGTATGGTTTGTATGTATGATCCTTGAGGTCTAATGTTATGTCTAAGTAATTTACTATTTTTTTGTTAGCTTCTACTGTAATTTTTAGGTTATGGCTTTGGAAAATTTTACAAAGTTCTTTCTTCTTGTTTTCAATGGTTTTGGGTTTATTGTTTAGCATGGCAAGGCCATCATCTCTGTATAGGCCAACCTGTTTACCAAGTATTTTCTGTATATGAGACAACATGAAGAGTCCAACCAATTCACAGGTTTCAGCTCCATCATAAGATCCCATCGTGACATCGAATGTGGAGTTTTTGCTGTTTGTTTTTTTTTTTTTTTAATCCAAGTTTCATTGTTGCTATGGAGGAGGGTTTTCTTGGTGTGGAAAATAATTTCCATCTCAGAATCTGTTATATTTGTGTATTTGTTGGCGAATCTTAAAGCTTTAGTAAGTAATTCCTCATCAATAGAAGGGTAGAAATCCACTATGTCGAAAGTAATGAACATTGTGCTTTTCTGTTTGTTCAATTCTTTAAACCATTGGATAACTTCATAACTATTTTTTCCAGAGATTATATTCAGTGTTTGTTTTTATGTCCTCTATTGCTTTTTTCCAGGATTTTTTTTTTTTTTTTTTTTACTGATCTTGCCTAGTTCAGATTTTGATGGGTTTATTAGTCTGCAAGTAGGGTTGTTATGGAAGTTAGGTTTGTGGTCTTTAAGGGTTATGAAAGCTTCTTTTATTGCTGTTGTTTCTATCCTATCACTAAATCCATGTGGTGCACAAGCTCCTTTTCTTTTTTGCAGATGTTGTCATATATAGTCTTATCAGCTTTTTTTTTATAATTTTTTTCTGAATATTCTTGTTGAGGAGTTGAGAGTACTCATTAGGTTCCATTTTATAGAAATTGCTTGTCTGTCAGCCTTTATGAATATTTTTTTGTCATTTGGATTTTTTTTTTATGTCATTATTCAATGTTGTTTGGAAGTTATTATATGATTTTCTAAATTCAATACTAGCTATTAGTTTTTTTTTCATGCTTTCTTCAAAAGGTTTCATTTCCTCTATTACAGGTGGCGATCTCCATGTTTAATTCTAATTATATATATATATATATCTTGTTGCATAAATGTATACTTGTCATTATTAACACACTTGTATCCATACTATGTAGAATGTTGTTGTTTTATTTGCTTTTTCACTCGTTTTGCCTCTTTGGCGTTTAGGGGGGGGGGGGGGGGGGGGGGGGGGGGGGGTGGGGGGGGGGTGCTGGTTGTTGGTTGTTCATATAGAAACGTTATCAAATAGATTTCCACTTGGATGGTTTTTCATTCAGATAAACACGTACCATGCAGTCGCTATCTAACTGTATATAAAATGTACACATCCAGAACAGATCTTGAAGTACACATTGGAAAGGTCTGATACTTTAATTGTAATTGATAGGGAAGCAAATGCTAGAGTCAGTGATAATGAGAGACAGACAGAACAGTTTGACAGATCTTTTTTCCTCATTACCTGGGCTCCACGATCTCCAGCAACCTCTCTCTGGAGACCAGGCTGAACACGCGGATCGGCGAAGCAGCAACAGCGATGGCCTGTCTAGCAAAGAGAGTCTGGGACAACGACATGCTGACGTCAAATACCAAGATGAAAGCGTACCAAGCCTGCGTGCTAAGCACTCGTCTTTACGGAAGCGAAGCATGGACTCTGTACACTCGACAAGAACGCAGACTGAACGCCTTCCACTGTGCTGCCTCAGAAGACTCCTGGGCGTCACTTGGCAGGACCGCATCACCAACAAGGACGTACTAGCCGAGGCGGGGATGCCTAGCATGTTCGCCATGCTGACACAGAGACGCTTGCGCTGGCTTGGCCTCGTGAGCTGCATAGACGACGGTCGCATCCCAAAAGACATGATGTACGGTGAGCTGGCTACAGGCTCCAGACTGACAGCACGACCCGCCCTACGCTACAAAGATGTATGCAAGCGCGACCTGAAGGTAGGCAGCCTCGACCCAGCAGACCTGGAGACAGCAGCTTCAGACCGGGTCAGCTGGCGGTCCACCATCAAGGCCAGCATCAAACAAGCAGAGCAGAGGAGAGTGGGAAGAACGGAGGCGCCGCAGACGGCAAAGATTGCGTCGGCGCCTACTGGCACTCGTGACCGAGACTTCACCGGCAGCAACTGCAACAGAGTCTGCCGCTCAGGGATCATGCTTTTCGACCACAGCAGGCGCTGCATCTCCACAACTGACTGATCGACGGCGCACACCATTGTCTCTCGAGACAAATGAATGCCATCGTCGTGCCATCGCGAGTTTTTGTTGTGTTTTGTTGATGATGTTGTTGTTAAATTGTTTTGTTTTCATTTGCTTCTTTCGCTGTTACTGTAATATCAACACTAGAACAGTGCTTTTTCTTGTTAGTTGTTGTTGTTGTTGCTGTCCTTGTTGTTTTGCTGTTGTTTTAATAGGGTCTCTGTGAGTAAACACGTGAGCATGTTTTGATGCATGCATTGTATCCTTTAGTTCCAGGCTAGTACAATTGTAAAGGCAAGTGTGAAAAATGTCTAACATAGCCAGCACTTTACAGTTGAAAAATAAACCTCTGGTCTCTGTCTCTGTCTCTCTCTCTCTCTCTCTCTCTCTCTCTCTCTCTCTCTCTCTTACCCGCACATACACACACACACACACACACACACACACACACACACACACGCACGCACGCACGTATGCAAGCACGCACGCACGCACGCACGCAAGCGCGCGCGCGCACACACACACACACACACACACACACACACACACACACACACACACCATAATTAATGTTCAACAGTCTCTTCTGCTTTGCAGAGTGTACATCTGTCTATCTGCAATAACCGTCTATTCAGGATACTGTCAGTAACCAAAATACTACGGCAACCTTGATGCTGATGCATGTATAGTAGGATATTATCTTGCATTTAAGGATTTCACAAAAGGATCTATTTGGGAACTAAACCCCACAAAAATCAGATAATATTGTCTTCTTTTGGTTTCATATTTCTACTATTCGGCTCCACCATTTTACTTCAATCCACATGTTTGTTTTTTCTCTGGAGGGAAGGGGGGGAGGAAGGGGGATCCTAGATCATTGATCGTCGACAGATCTTTCCTGATCATTGAAATAAACAACAATGTAGAGATCTCTCGTCGCAGAGATCTGTCGAGGAGGAGATCTATCGAATTTGAGACCTGCCGAGTGTGGATTAAGGGTGATAAAATACGTTAGTAGCTGTAGTATTAATAGTGGCACTGAAATGTCTACCATCATTGTCCAGCTGCCAGACACAATCTTTTCAGGACTGTCAAGCTATTGTCAAACTATCGCCAATAGTGGTAGCAATCCTCTCTATATTATGACTTCAACATTTCTATCATCATCATCATCATTATTATTATTATTATTATTATTATTGTTATTATTATTGTTATTGTTGTTGTTGTTGTTGTCGTCGTCGTTGTTGTTGTCATCATCATAGTTATTATTATTATTATTATTATTATTATTATTAATTATTATTATTATTATTGCTTAGTTCTTTACATTGATAAAATAAATCTTAAATAAATGTCAGCGAACCGCCCAGAGAAACATGGACAAACGAGTCACAAGACAACACACAACGCGTTTCGACCTCTTAGGTCTTCCTCAGGTGAAAACAAAGACGGACAAAATAACGAAAATGCACTTAGCTTTGATCGCTTCAGATTGCTTCTGAGTTCAGCGCAAGGAAGGCGCTGAACTCAGAATCCTTTCGGGGTTTCACCCATTATTTTAGTTTCAGTGTATATTTTTTTGGTTATACTTCAGGTTGGGACATGCCTCCTTTTATGTCTAGTAAGTTCCGTAAATGGTCAGACAAGACTGTGATCTGCAACATGAATCACTTCAAATATGAAAAATTTACCAGCTTACTTGTTTCAAGGACAATTAATGGGGGTCAATGGTCGTCGTCTGCTTTCAAAATGATTTTACTTCAAGGGATATTCACGTACGAAGCACTATGCCAAATGAACTTACCTGGACTTGACGTGCTTTCTCCTCAAAGTGTGCTGGCCCAGTCCAAACCTGTTCCATCCATCTTCACACACACTAGGCAGAGTTTATTGGTTTGTTCACACAGTCACATGATTCACTCATTCCAGTATTTTGACTCTGACAGCTACTGTGAAACTCCTATCTTTTTGGCGGTGTTCTGTTTCAGAATGCAAGTCATGAACAGGACATGTTTTATATTTGCTGAGAGAAATGCTAAATGTGCATATTACATGTTCAGTTGTAATGATGATGTCACATCTCTGCATTACTCTTCAGTGTGTGACTTCAGACAGGACTGTCTAGACAACAGTGATGAGTCATTTTGTGAGCATCCTTCTTGTCAAGGCTTTGGGTGTTCTAATGGTCAGTGTGCATTACACAGTCAACCTTGTAATAAGTACTCTGATTGTGTGGATGATTCTGATGAAGCAAGCTGCCAGCAACCAGATTACACTCCGTGCTCGTACTGCATTCAGCTCAGAGATGTGAGCATGAAGCAGCGATTTTACATTAATCTGGATGGCACAGGTTACTTTACACACATGTGATGGAAAACTGAAGAACCTTGTCCTGACACTCATTATCGTTGTACATCTGAGTGGCTGTACTGTCTTCCCGTCTACACTCGATGCAATGGATTCTCTGACTGTGTTAATGGAGAGGATGAACAAGACTGCAACAAAGTTCGATGTTCTGGATTGTTCCAGTGTCGATCGTCTACAATTTTGTCTCCATGGAGATCATCTGTGTGATGGCTGGGGCCAGTGTCCACAACGAGATGATGAAGTGATGTGCGACATGACTTGTCCTGAAGGTTGTCTGTGTCAGGGTCACTCCTTCCTGTGCAGAAACACGTTTCCTGTTGATCTCTTCTCACAGCTCCGGTATGTGGACGCCACAGGATCAGGGATGTCACTGGATGATTTCAACACAAACATTTACCTTATTCGTCTTACTCTGGCTCGATGCAAAATTTCTAATATAACCAACATACAGCTTTTCAGTTTACACTATATTGATCTTGCAGACAATGATCTAAAACACCTTGACATCTTAGGTTTTCTTGCACTACGGAATTTGAAATCCTACTATTAGCAAGAAACCCCATCAGATAAAATGCGAAAAAATGAAATGATGAGATTTATTCATTACTCACTAAGCGGGTAGATATATCAGACACAAATCTGCATGTCCTGAACAGAGAACTGCTTTGTTTTCTTGCCTTTGATGGCCCATTTGAATCTCTCCTTTTCCACAGTGAAAACTATTGGGCTTTTAGGTTTTAAAAATATGCCACATTTGCGTGAAGTGGACCTCAGATTAACCCAATTGAGGGTGTCTCTTTGGATCTGCTATCGGAGTCTGATCATTTACACAAACGTCTTCGCTACAACTTACAGATTCTGCTGTGGAAATGTACTTCCGAAACACTTGGGTAACATCAAATGCTCGGCTCCCCACACTGTACTTCCTTCATGCACAAAGTTGATGCCAACTGAACTGTACAGAATTTTCTTCTGGGTGGTCAGTGTGTGCGCCACACTGGGAAACCTCCTTTGTGTTATTAGTTTATCTTTTGTCAAAGAAGAGTTTGAAAACAATTTTTTTGATGATAACTAACCTGCTGTTGTGCTCAAATTTGTTCAGGATGTCACGTCACTATTATTGTAGTAGCTAATGAGATATTCGATGATCATTACTTTCTATCTGAAAAGATATGGATCAACAGCCTGCCCTGTAAGCTGGCCGAGTTTCTTTTCTACATGTCCAGCGAAGTGTCAATGTTGATCATTGGGTTCATCACTATGGATCACGTCATTGTCTTTTGCTTTGGTAAAGCCTCATGTACGCTGAAGACAGTTTCACTCACACCAGCCTTGATAGGGCCGTGGTGTGCTGGAACCCTGATATCCTTGATACCACTTCTTTCTGGATTGTCACAGTGGGGAATCCAAGGTCAGACAGGTCTTTGCCGCATGGTATTATTCAGTCAATATCAATCTGATCGTGAATTCCGATGGCCATATGTCATAGTGGCTATGAACTTTGCGATCTACTTAACAGTATTGACTGGCCAGTTTGTCATTTACAGACGAACACCTAAGTTCAGAACTATGCTGGGTTCCTTATCAAGATCGGTGTATTCTGCAGTGCACCTGATAAGAACAGTGGCGACCACAAACAGCGCGCAAGCTGGCTTTTTCTCGGAGTTGTCATGGTGATGGCTGCAACAGGTGTTCCAGCATTCAACAACACCCGTGACGCCATGGTTGTATTCGGGTTACCACTCAGCTCTGCTCTCTGCCCGTCTCTCTATCTGTGGACTGTGGTCATGCAGGGACGACAGAAAGCACCAGAAGAGAAAGTAGTAAGGATGTTAAAATCACGACTGACTGCGTCAAGAAAACAGCTATCAAACAAACAAGAAAATCAAATGAAACATTAAATTAACGAATTAGTACATGTAGAGGATCTAACTGAGGGTGAAGCACGAGTAAAGAAATTGGTCAATGGACTCGTCGTGTTTTTGTTGTTGTTGTTGTTGTTGTTGTTGTTTTTTTACATGTCCCATACTTGCTCTGTTTTGCTTTGCCTGTCTGTTCATCATAGACAGGGGTTTGTGTGTTGCCAGTAATGACTCACTAACAGTCAGCCATCTGCTGTTCTCTTAGAGCTAGGCAAGGACAAGGCTCTCCTTCCCCCGATACTCTTCTCCCACCTGTTCTCCTGCCTGCCGTTTCTGCTCCTCCCTGCCACTGTGCCTTGTGGGCTGGTTATTAACTTGAAAGGAGTTAGCACCACGTTCATATCCTGATATCAGTTCGCAGGTCGTCGTCACCTGATTCAGTGGCTCGGTCCACTCCAAGATGTCCAGATCCTGTGGACACAGTTTCTTTCCAGGACATGGAGTCATCTTCACACAGGTGTGCGGCCAGTGTCTAGGCTTGACAGGTGTACAGGAACAATATGATGCCTATGACTGCATTACCTATATTTTTTTATGCTATAGAGTTGTGCGTGTGGCACCTGTCAGGCGTGTTGCTGATGAAAAGCCTCCTGTTCTATCGGTATTCAGAAACTATACTAGTTTCTCAGCGTACGCATTTACACCCTCGTACAGGAATGTCATGAAATAAGTACGGGCTACACGATTCTTCTGAATCGTTACTATCCAGATTTAGATGCCAGACACACGCAACTAATGAAATTTGTGTACTCACATGATTCTTTTAAACAGTTGCTGAATGTTTTAACAGATACGACCAAACCTGAATTTGATTAGATCTACGAGTTTTAAAAGTAATTTTAAATAATTCCGCCGATTAACGCAGACAAACAAATTGCAAGACAAAGACGACGTGTTTCGACCTCGTATGTCTTCTTCAGGCAAGATAAACGAAATTTAGGACACTGAAAACGAAGAACGACCAATCTCCCATCTTCTCGAATTCGGATCGAAGATTCAAGCCCATCTTGCGCCGAGCTAGAGAAGATCAGTGATTGCTCGTTCTTCTACAACCGTCCATCTGGCAGCCAAGCCAGACATTGTGTGTGGTGTCAGGCTTTGCACCTGACATTGTGCGTGGTGGTGGCAAAGCCTGACATTGTGTGTGCTGAAAAAACCTGACATTATGTGTGGTGGGCAAAGCCTGACATTGTGTGTGTGGTGGTGGCAAGCCTGACATTGTGTGTGGTAGCAAAGCCAGACGTTGTGTGTGGTGGCAAAGCCTGACATTGTGTGTGGTGGCAAAGCCTGACATTGTGTGTGGTGGTGGCAAATCCAGACATTGTGTGTGTGGTGGCAAAGCCTGACATTGTGTGTGGTGGCAAAGCCTGACATTGTGTCTGGTGGCAAATCCAGACATTGTGTGTGGTGGCAAAGCCTGACATTGTGTGTGGTGGCAAAGCCTGACATTGTGTCTGGTGGCAAAGCCTGACATTGTGTGTGGTGGCAAAGCCTGACATTGTGCGTGGTGGCAAAGCCTGACACTGTGTGTGGTGGCAAAGCCTGACATTGTGTGTGGTGGCAAAGCCTGACATTGTGTGTGGTGGCAAAGCCTGACATTGTGTGTGGTGGCAAAGCCTGACATTGTGACTGGTGGCAAAGCCTGACATTGTGTGTGGTGGCAAAGCCTAGCATTGTATGTGGTGGCAAATCCAGACATTGTGTGTGGTGGCAAAGCCTGACATTGTGTGTGGTGGCAAAGCCTGACATTGTGTGTGGTGGCAAAGCCTGACATTGTGTGTGGTGGCAAAGCCCAGCATTGTGTGTGGTGGGCAAAGCCTGACATTGTGTGTGGTGGCAAAGCCTGACATTGTGTGTGGTGGTGGCAAAGCCTGACATTGTGTGGGGTGGTAAGGCCTGACATTGTGTGTGGTGGTGGCAAATCCAGACATTGTGTGTGATGACAAAGCCAGACATTGTGTGTTGTGGCAAATCCAGACTTTGTGTTTGGTGGAAAAGCCTGACATTGTGTGTGGCGGCAAAGCCTGACATTGTGTGAGGTGGCAAAGCTTGACATTGTGTGTGTGGTGGTGGTAAAGCCTGACATTGTGTGTGTGTGTGGTGGCAAAGCCTGACATTGTGTGTGTGGTGGTGGCAAAGCCTGACATTGTGTGTGGTGGTGGCAAAGCCTGACATTGTGTGTGGTGGTGGCAAAGCCTGACATTGTGTGTGGTGGCAAAGCCTGACATTGTGTGTGGTGGCAAAGCCTGACATTGTGTGTGGTGGTGGCAAAGCCTGACATTGTGACTGTGTGGTGGCAAAGCCTGACACTGTAACTGTGTGGTGGCAGAGCCCTGACACTGTGACTGTGTGGTGGCAGAGCCTGACATTGTGTGTGGTGGCAAAGCCTGACATTGTGTGTGGTGGCAAAGCCTGACATTGTGTGTGTGGTGGCAAAGCCTGACACTGTGACTGTGTGGTGGCAGAGCCTGACACTGTGACTGTGTGTGTGCAAAGCCTGACATTGTGTGTGGTGGCAAAGCCTGACATTGTGTGTGGTGGCAAAGCCTGACATTGTGTGTGGTGGCAAAGCCATACGTTGTGTGTGGTGGCAGAGCCTGACATTTATGACTGTGTGGTGGCAGAGCCTGACATTGTGACTGTGTGGTGGCAGAGCCTGACATTGTGACTGTGTGGTGGCAGAGCCTGACATTGTGACTGTGTGGTGGCAGAGCCTGACATTGTGACTGTGTGGTGGCAGAGCCTGACATTGTGTGTGGTGGCAAAGCCATACATTGTGTGTGGTGGCAAAACCTGACATTGTGTGTGGTGGCAAAGCCATACATTGTGTGTGGTGGCAAAGCCTGACATTGTGTGTGTGGCAAAGCCTGACATTGTGTGTGGTGGCAAAGCCTGACATTGTGACTGTGTGGTGGCAGAGCCTGACATTCTGACTGTGTGGTGGCAAAGCCTGACATTGTGTGTGGTGGCAAAGCCATACATTGTGTGTGGTGGCAAAGCCTGACATTGTGTGTGGTGGCAAAGCCTGACATTGTGTGTGGTGGCAAAGCCTGACATTGTGTGTGGTGGCAAAGCCTGACATTGTGACTGTGTGGTGGCAGAGCCTGACATTGTGACTGTGTGGTGGCAAAGCCTGACATTGTGACTGTGTGGTGGCAAAGCCTGACATTGTGACTGTGTGGTGGCAAAGCCTGACATTGTGACTGTGTGGTGGCAGAGCCTGACATTGTGTGTGGTGGCAAAGCCATACGTTGTGTGTGATGGCAAAGCCTGACACTGTGACTGTGTGGTGGCAAAGCCTGACATTGTGACTGTGTGGTGGCAAAGCCTGACATTGTGTGTGGTGGCAAAGCCTGACATTGTGACTGTGTGATGGCAGAGCCTGACATTGTGACTGTGTGATGGCAGAGCCAGACATTGTGACTGTGTGATGGCAAAGCCTGACATTGTGACTGTGTGATCGCAAAGCCTGACATTGTGACTGTGTGATGGCAGAGCTGACATTGTTACTGTGTGATGGCAGAGCCAGACATTGTGACTGTGTGGTGGCAGAGCCTGACATTGTGACTGTGTGATGGCAAAGCCTGATATTGTGACTGTGTGATGGCAAAGCCTGACATTGTGACTGTGTGATGGCAAAGCCAGACATTGTGACTGTGTGATGGCAAAGCCTGACATTGTGACTGTGTGATGGCAAAGCCTGACATTGTGACTGTGTGATGGCAAAGCCTGACATTGTGACTGTGTGATGGCAAAGGCTGACATTGTGACTGTGTGGTGGCAGAGCCTGACATTGTGACTGTGTGGTGGCAGAGCCTGACATTGTGACTGTGTGGTGGCAGAGCCATACGTTGTGTGTGATGGCAGAGCCTGACATTGTGTCTGTGTGGTGGCAGAGCCTGACATTATGACTGTGTGGTGGCAGAGCCTGACATTATGACTGTGTGGTGGCAAAGCCAGACATTGTGACTGTGTGATGGCAAAGCCTGACATTGTGACTGTGTGATGGCAAAGCCAGACATTGTGACTGTGTGATGGCAAAGCCTGACATTGTGTGACTGTGTGATGGCAAAGCCTGACATTGTGACTGTGTGATGGCAGAGCCTGACATTGTGACTGTGTGGTGGCAAAGCCTGACATTGTGACTGTGTGGTGGCAAAGCCTGACATTGTGACTGTGTGGTGGCAAAGCCTGACATTGTGACTGTGTGGTGGCAAAGCCTGACATTGTGACTGTGTGGTGGCAAAGCCAGACATTGTGACTGTGTGGTGGCAAAGCCTGACATTGTGACTGTGTGATGGCAGAGCCTGACATTGTGACTGTGTGATGGCAAAGCCTGACATTGTGACTGTGTGGTGGCAAAGCCTGACATTTGACTGAGTTTTGTCCCTTGGCTTCTGCTGACTGCACTGACCTTAAGGCATTCCCATTTCTTAGTTTTTCATCTGTCTGTCTCTCTCTCTCTCTGTCTCTGCTTGTCTGTTTATCTATCTATCCATCGGTCTACCTATCTATCCGTCTATCTATCTATCTATCTATCTATCTATCTATCTATCTATCTGTCTGTCTGTCTGTCTTCTGTCTATTTGTCTATGTATCTATGCATCTATCTATCTATCTATCTATCTATCTATCTATCTATCCATCTATCTATCTATCTATCAAATTATAAAAAAAAAAAACACCAAAAGCATTTTATAGAAGCGCTTTCGGTTTTAGCAAACCTTCCTCAGCTGACCATGGAAGTCGGCGTCAAAACTAGTTGACGTAATGTGTGTTTTTTACGTCATTAATCCCCCCCCCCCCCCCCCCTCATTACTGTATGATAAATCGTGATGCCTGGGTGAAGTCTCAATGTGTGGGATAAGTGGTTTCACGTGAACCATCTGCTCTGGGAACTTTGCCCTTCGCTGAACCAACTAATCCCACACATTGAGACCAGAAGGGGTAGTTGGTCTTCAACTTGTGTCTCCACATCCTCTCTCTGTCTTTTCTTTTCTGTGTGTCTGTGGTCTTCATAAGTTCAATCACACAACATTTCAAATCTGACAGCTGGTGTCCAGGTCCACAGAAATGGCGTGCTACAAGTGTATCTTGCTTTCTGATGATGTCAGCGCGATGACCACTGAAGCGTGTTTGTAGGCTGTTTCCCGTCTCACCAACATACTGTACATCCTGGCAATGTCCACAGTTGATCAGGTACACTAGGTTGGTACTTTTACATGTAGCTGAGTCCCTTATTTGGAACTGGTGACCCGTGCGAACACGCTTGAAAGAGGTCGTTTCCTCCAGGTGTTCCTTGCACAGTGCACATCGTTTCGCTGTGCATTTGAAGCAACCTGGTACCAATGAATCTGTGGCAGACGCTTGATGTTGCACTGCTGGTGGTTTGCTGGGCATCAGAAGGTTCCTCAGATTGCGACAGTTACGCTCACCAACAATGGGAGGTTTGGGAACGGCTCTCTTCATGCGTCTACTTCTGTGGAGCTCCGTCATTTTTTCCTTCAGCCCAAAAGGCCAGAGGAGGGCTGGAAGGGTTATGGCGGATAACAAATGGCACCCTGTCTGACTGATGATTCCTCCGTTGGTGCTGGAGTGCATCCTTCCTGGGAAGTGTCTGTGCCTTGTTGATGGCAGAGTCCACCAGAGCTAATGGATAGCCACGGTTATGTAGGTGGGTTCTCAGCTCTCTGCATCGTTTCAGGAACACATCATCTTACAACAGATTCTTCGCAGGCGGATAGCCTGCCCGTAGGGGATGCCTCTCAGACAGTGTCTAGGGTGGCAGGAGCTAAAGGGTAGGTACATGTGAGCATCGTGGATTTAGTGTGAAGGTCTGTGGTGATTGTATCCCCCTTGATGTTCATGTTGACGTCCAGGAAAGGGATGTTGGTTCTGCCATAGTTGACTGTAAACTTTATCGTGGCATGCTGGTTGTTTATCCAGTTGAGGAACAAAAGCAGCTGGCTTTCCCCATGGAACCAGAGCATGACAATGTCATCAATGAAACGACGCCAGAATTTTTATCTATCTCTCTTCATCTATCTATCTCTTCATCTATCTAACTGTCTGTCCGTCTTTCTGTCTGACTATCTACCTTTCCATCCATGTATCTGCCTACCTATCTATCTATCTGTCTATCTGTCTGTCTGTCTGTCTGTCTGTCTGTCCGTCTGTCTGTATCTGTTGTTGTTTGTGATCATCATGGTTTTCATGGATATATGCGCCACCAAGTCATCATCATCATCATCATCACCATCTTGACACAATATGGAATTTAACTGCCAACTGCCCATAGGAACGTTAAAAATAAAAAAAAAGATGTTTCTTAAAGCAATAGATTTGCTTGTCTCAATGCATGCACAATTCTTCTAAGCGCTTTTCATCTCTTCCTTATTCAGAGGCACCCGCAACCTGTATCATCCTCCTGCTTTCTATTTCCAGCGTTACTGTGGGGGGAAAAATCAAGGTTTTAAAGCACGTTTTTCAAACCCTGTTGACAGCAAGATCAGTGAGACTGTCAATCAGAGACTATTTCCTCCACCTTCCGTGCGAGAAGCAAAGAAATATCTGCTGCGCGAAAGCAGACTCCGGCAAAAAGTGTATTTCATACAGACAGAGTGTTTAAGCACTCACGAAAAGGAAACCATCCATTGCTTGTACAATGCACTTTTCAGAGCCGACGAATTTCTGTGGTTCGAGGATAGCATGAATATTTGAGCCAAGGCCGATGACTTCGAGGAGACGACCGAAACTGTTCATAACGCTTCTCACACAGTTTACAGTCGGCTCCCCTGGCAGTTTCTCTTTGACTATAGGAAACAACAGAATGTGCTGGTGCAAACCCTGATGTATTTCCTGCCATGGGACAGGTCAGTCAGCACTGGGGAAGCGAAGGACAGGGGCAGCGCAGTCATCATTACCATGGAGACAGCTGGACGGACAGACGCTTCCATCTTTGCCAAATGTTAGCAAACAGTAAACAAAACTTCGACCAGGCCATCATGATCACATTTTCCCCAACAAAAGATAAGGTGATGGGGGAGGGGGTGGGGTGGGGGTGGGGAGCATTGTTTCCCTTACGGTTTGCTTGGTCAGCCAGACACTGCTATGGCAGGCTAGTGATGACAGACATGGTCTTGTTCAGCGTCATGATTTCCCTCGCCGTGTATCGTGGCCCCCCAAGACTCGCGCGCACAGAGTGGAAGGAAAGCGGAAATGATTAAGACTTAAGAGATGATAATGTGAAATTCCAAATAAGAGAAAGCTATGATTTGATCCTTACAATGTTTGTGTGTGTGTGTGTGTGTGTGTGTGTGTGTGTGTGTGTGTGTGTGTGTGTGTGTGTGTGTGTGTGTGTGTGTTTTCAGTCCGAAACGGATCTGTTATGCCCTCCTACATACTCTTATTTGTTTCTAAATTCCACCCAAGACGTCGAAAATTGACCTTATGACTACAGTTACACCAATGATAATAGCTTTAAAAACGACAAAGCCATAATCCAGGTATTTCTCTCTTTTTTTTCTTTCTTTTTCTAAGTCACGCTGCTTAATCATGTGATTATCAAACCTGACGGGATTGGTCTTACGCCTTTCTCAAGTACACTCTTTTTGTTTCCAAGAAGATCATAAAAAATCGGCAAATAGCTATTCCTTACTCGAATTTATTGTCGATTTATTGTCTGTAATGACACAGTCAAGGGTGAGGGATCAAAACCTGAAGTACTCTCCAGAGCTGGGCAAACAACAGCAGCGCTAGCAAGACTAAGACTAAGAAACATCGCAATTAGTTCCAACATCAGACTGATGCGCTCCCTGGTCATTGTCATGTTTCTCTGTGCCTGTGAGACGTGGACGACTCTGACAGCTGAACTTGAGAGAAGGATTCAGGCATTAGAGATCAGATGCTTGA
>JADBJO010007175.1:34127-36627 GCA_016801955.1 Conus betulinus
GGAAAGCGTTGTACGCGCATGTGTGTTTTGTATTTATGACAGCCTGTCTCTCTGTCCGTCACTTTTGTCACCTGCCTGCTACGTGTGTGTGTGCGTGTTGACATATATTCACACACACACACACACCACACCACCCACACACACAACACCCACTCACGCACGCACACACACACCACAACTCCCACGCACGCGTCACAAACACACACACACACACACACACAGAGGGACCTGACCTTTCTACTACGCTGCTTCAATTCACAGCCATTGCCAATTTATTTTCGTAGTGACAAAATCGTGATGCCCAAAAGATGAGGTACATCTTAAAACAGAGCTTTGTTCCAAATATGTTTTTCTTTGTAAGACAACTAAAACGTTTTGCGAGCCGATAAGCCGAACCCATTTGATTTCATGTAATGAAAACTATTGTCAACTATTTCCTGAGAAAACGTTCAATGAATTTCTTTTGGTTTTGTTTGGAAAAATTGCAGTTTACATTTCTCCACAGAGTAATAGTAGTCCTGGAGTTGATAAAAGCTCCATGCACATTGACTTGGTTCTGTCCGATAAGAAGCTGTTAGAAATTGGGAAAGAAAAAAAAAAAAAAACGACCCCGTAGAACGCCATACTGAATCGTAGGCTCTATGAACATCAAAGAACGTTGCAAGGGTCTCGAATGACGCTCGGCAAGAGCTTTTTTCACATTTGAGGATAAGTGGACAATGTGGTCTGTGACTCCTCTACCTTTCCTAAAACCAGCCTGGAATAAAGGCAAGACTCCATTTTTTTTTCAAGGAAATGTTCTGTTCTGTTTTTCACGATTCTTTCAAAAACGTTTTCCAATGTGAGGTGTTAAAAATGGTTGGGAAATTAGAGAGAAGAGTTTAGATTTTCCTTGTTTAAGGATTGGGATGACAGTAGCTTTTTCTCAAATCTGTAGGGAGCATTCCAGCATATCTCTGAAAGAACTCCAACAACTTCGGTAACAGACTCAGGAAAATGTTTAATCATGTATATAGGAAATAGGATCTGAAACCAGTAGATATCTTACCTGGCTTTATACGCTTAAGTGCGAACAGAGTTCATGCATTGTTAAATTTGTGATTATATATAAAGTGTTACTTTCTATGTTAAGCTGCTCAAAGTTTTGGTATTTATCCTCAAAATTCCTTCCTACGAATTTGTTCAGATTGAGATAAACATTCAAGTCTGACTCACCGAAGCTAAAGTTTGTGCTAATAATTAAGCTTTTTCTTTGTTAGTTCTATACGTTGTGTCGTTAACATGCAGAGCAGTCTGAGACTTTGCTTGTCAGTGTATAATGATATATTATTTATGTATATATGTGTGCATATATATATATATAATTATATACTATTCAGTCATAAACAACCCTGCTCTTATGTCCTTAGATTGAAGAAATAGGGAGGTAACATTCATAACTGCAGTGGTAGATAATTCTGCCTAACTAACAGTATGTGCTTGAGTGGGTGAATGGGGAATAATAAATGCGTCTCAAAATGAACCCTCAGCAAGCTTATAGTCTTCAAGGGGGAGGAAACTCACAAACATAGGTAACTCCTGGTCAGCGTGATTGTTCTCCTCAGTGACCGCGGAAAGGTGATAACTCCCTTCTGCCTTTTTTTTTTATTTTAAGAAGAATGCTTTATCCCAGAAAAAGGCTGGTGTTCAATACCGTAGTATGTTTGTTGAGTTTTCAGAAGAAAAAGAAAAAAAAAAAAAGAAAAAACTAAAGGTGCCACCAAGAAGCAAAAGAAAATCACGAAAGAGCAAAACACGCTACATTTTCTTGTGAAAACTAGAATATCTAAAAGATAACCTCTTAAGACACAAGCGACTCGGGCCAGCTGTTGGAATGAATCCGCAAGGGACTAAATTACAATAAATCTAATAAATTCCAAGGATAAGTACCGAGTTAAGCACAGTTTACATGTACCCCCTCTTGTTCCAACGTACATTGAATTTCATTGGGATCGAATGAACGGTTGTTGATTTACAGACAATTAAACAGAGGATGGGTCGAAATCAAAGTTCGCAAAATCTGTTCAGTTCACAAAATCATTTCAATAGTGGGTGTGGCCACCGCCATTGGCGAGACATTCCACGCAGCGACTCCTCATCGAGTTGACCAGTGTTCTGATGACCCTCTGAGGGATTCTCTGCCATTCCAGTTGCAGCATTTGGAAGAGATCCTGGCGGTCTCTGGGAGGTGGATGGTTCTCCTTCACACGTCTCCCCAACTCATCCCACATATGCTCGATGGGATTGAGGTCGGGACTATACGCCGGGAAGATCATCCTGTTGATGCCGGCCTGCACAATGAAGTTTTTCGGCCACCCGGGCCCTATGTGGCCGAGCATTGTCGTCTTGGAAGACTGCCATGGGTCCTATCCGTTGCATGGTCGGAACAACGAAAGGCGCCAGGATTTCATCCCGATAGCGGATGCCTGTGAGGTTTCCATCAATATGGTAGAGTGGTGTC
>JADBJO010007175.1:39127-51627 GCA_016801955.1 Conus betulinus
CCGAAAGGGGGGGGGGGAGGGGGAGAGATAGAGAGAGGGGAGGGGAGGGAGGAAGGAAGGAAGGGGGGGGGGGGCGAGATGTATGGAATCTTTTAACATTTCTCTGCATATGTTATCATACACGTTCAGAGCACCAACAGCCGACGTACATGCAATTTGCACCATTATGTAAGTGATTATGTACATGATTTTTCTTTCTATTTGTCTGACAATGGGCAATATTTTTCCAGTTATTGTGTGACTAGATTAACAAGCACCCTGACAGAAACCCGAGATGTAGCAGAGAAGAATAAGGAGGCGGGGGGAGGGGGGGGGGGGGTTAATGAAATGGAAAAGAAAGGGGGGGAACGAACGATAACAATCAGGGATTCCAAGCATAGGTGTAGATTTATGCCACGTCTTAGACCTGCCTATCTTCAATGGGTCACCAGTCACTCTATAAACACACGTATAGAGTTCTATGACAGGTAGAATGACGTCACTTCCTACATCTGCCCGGTGTTCATCACTCTTTAAGCACACGTGTAGAGTTCCATGACATACAGAATGATGTCGCTTCCTACATCTGCCCTGTGTTCATCACTCTACAAACACATGCATAGAGTTCCATCACATATAGAATAATGTCACTTCCTACATCTGCCCTGTGTTTATCACTCTTACAAACACATGCATAGAGTTCCATCATATATAGAATAATGTCACTTCCTACATCTGCCCTGTGTTGACTGGATCACCAATCACTCTATAATCACATGTGAAGAGTTCTTTACCATGTAGAATGTTGTCACTTCTTAGACGTGCTCTTGGTTCACGAGGAGACCTAACACACTATGAACACAAGTATAGAGTTCTATTTCATGTCAGAAAGACCTTTTATGCACAAGTGTACTTCGATAACATGTATCTATGACCATATAAACACAAGTATAGTGTTCTAATTAATGTCACCTATGACCCAATAAACACAAGCGTAGAGTTCAATCACGTGTCACTTACAAACAGAAGTAAAGAGTTCTATTTCACATGTCACCTATGATCCTATAAAACATAAGTGCAGAGTTCTGTCACGTATCACTTGTAAAAAGAAGTATAGAGTTCTATTGCATTGTATTAGGAAAAGACAGAAAGAAAGTAATGAAAAAAAAATACCCCCCCAAAGAATGGATTAAGAAATCAAAAGAGAAAGGAAAGAGGCGAAAAAAAAGGCGAGAAAGACAGAAGAAGAGGACAGAGAGAGGGAAGAGACGGACACAAGCAAGCCGTTAGCAAGGAAGTGTGCAGGTGCAGCAGGCTATGGCGACAGGTTGCACATGCTGTGGTGTCACGGTATGGCACACAGAAAGCTGGTGCATCTGGACCAGGCCCACAGGTATTCTCCACTACCCAGCGCAAAGACCACCGTCCTCTCCAGTCCTTGGACCTGTCTGCTGGCTGTCACGATGACCTGGTCATTGACTCCCAAAGCCAGATCCCGTGCATCATCATCACTAGGGTACAGTGGTACTTCCCTGACCGGTACGCTGTGATGACGGCTAAGGCGACCCACAAGGAAGGCAGCAGAATGTTCAATAGGGACACCATGACAAAGAATCCAAGTGTCCCGGTATTGAGGGTAACCTGAAAACAGCGTAATCATCATGATATGACGTCACGGTACACGTCCACCTCTGCCTGTTCCGATCCACACACACACACACACACACACACACACATATGTGCGCGCGCACTTGCAAGGAAGGCAACAATAAGAAGTGGATAAAAGCTTTCTGATCAGAAACCTCAAGAATCGCCTCAACAAAGCAGCCAGAAGTCCAGATACCACAGACCATGTTGCAGATGACACACCAACTGCAAAGACGACGATGATGATGTTGAAAATGTCAATGATGACGACGACAACGATGACGATAAAGGTGGAGATGATGATGATGATAATGATGCTGCTGCTGCTGCTGCTGCTGCTGCTGCTGATGATGATGATGATGATGGTGGTGGTGGTGGTGGTGGTGGTGGCGATAATGATGATGATGGTGATGGTGGTGGTCGTGGTGGTCGTGGTGATGATAATGATGATGATAATGATGATTATGGTGATGGTGGTGGTCGTGGGAAAGATGATGATGGTGGTGTGGTGGTGATGATGGTGGTGGTGATTGTGGTGGTGTTGATGATGATTAAGGTGATGATAATGATGATGAAGATGATAATGATAACGACTAGACGACGGCAATGATGATGATGATCAGCATCATTATCTATGATCATCATCACCATCATGGCAGAACATCTTCTACCTGACTCTGTGGTATTTGAATTTCTGAAAAAGTTTAACATTTTTCGTCTAATCTAAGATTTTACAAAACGGTATAAGAAAATTTCCGGTGTGCTTTTAGGAGGTCTGTTTTAAAGGGTTCTATGAATAAGTTATACACACACACACACACACACACACACACACACACACACACACACACACACTCACACACACACACACACACACACACACACACACACATGGTGAGTTGACTACAACGCGGTGACAGCACTGATATGTCCCTTTGTAGTCGGCTGGCTGGGCTACCATTACCTGGCTCTCCAATATGTAGTTCCCTTAGATGTCAGCAATGGTGTCAACACACGTTTCACAATTCCAGGGCTCCTCCTTATTATGCCCTTCCTGCCCTCGGTGTTGCCGCCGGCGGACTTGAGGTCCCGCGGTGGGCAGGGGTCGTTTGGGGTCACTGGTGTACACTGGGATGATCTCGCCATTCATGTACGTGCACGTCTCTACCTCTCTGGTTACCTCAGGCGGACACGAAGAGGGTCATTCAACGTCCGCGTCTCCAGCCAGGGCGGCAGGGGACATGTGGGGTCGTTGTCCCATCGGAATATCCCTGCTGCCCACACACTGACTGAGCGCGGCAGGCTCCGGACATCGGTGAGCCACTGGATGAAGGTGGCACTGTGACACAGAATACAAACCCACTGCGTAGGTCAAGAAAACTCCAGGCAGATCTCAAATGGGACCTGTAGATCTACGGTGCTGCTACTTCTACAATAATGACACCAGATTAACGAACAGAATGCGCACAGCTGTAGATTGTGCACCGTAGATCTACAGGTCCCATTTGAGATCTGCCTGGAGTTTTTCTTGACCTACGCAGTGGGTTTGTATTCTGTGTCACAGTGCCACCTTCATCCAGTGGCTCACCGATGTCCGGAGCCTGCCGCGCTCAGTCAGTGTGTGGGCAGCAGGGATATTCCGATGGGACAACGACCCCACATGTCCCCTGCCGCCCTGGCTGGAGACGCGGACGTTGAATGACCCTCTTCGGTGTCCGCCTGAGGTAACCAGAGAGGTAGAGACGTGCACGTACATGAATGGCGAGATCATCCCAGTGTACACCAGTGACCCCAAACGACCCCTGCCCACCGCGGGACCTCAAGTCCGCCGGCGGCAACACCGAGGGCAGGAAGGGCATAATAAGGAGGAGCCCTGGAATTGTGAAACGTGTGTTGACACCATTGCTGACATCTTAAGGGAACTACATATTGGAGAGCCAGGTAATGGTAGCCCAGCCAGCCGACTACAAAGGGACATATCAGTGCTGTCACCGCGTTGTAGTCAACTCACCATGTGTGTGTGTGTGTGTGTGTGTGTGTGTGTGTGTGAGTGTGTGTGTGTGTGTGTGTGTGTGTGTGTGTGTGTGTGTGTGTGTGTGTGTATAACTTATTCATAGAACCCTTTAAAACAGACCTCCTAAAAGCACACCGGAAATTTTCTTATACCGTTTTGTAAAATCTTAGATTAGACGAAAAATGTTAAACTTTTTCAGAAATTCAAATACCACAGAGTCAGGTAGAAGATGTTCTGCCATGATGGTGATGATGATCATAGATAATGATGCTGATCATCATCATCATTGCCGTCGTCTAGTCGTTATCATTATCATCTTCATCATCATTATATCACCTTAATCATCATCAACACCACCACAATCACCACCACCATCATCACCACCACACCACCATCATCATCTTTCCCACGACCACCACCATCACCATAATCATCATTATCATCATCATCATTATCATCACCACGACCACCACGACCACCACCATCACCATCATCATCATTATCGCCACCACCACCACCACCACCACCACCATCATCATCATCATCATCATCATCAGCAGCAGCAGCAGCAGCAGCAGCAGCATCATTATCATCATCATCATCTCCACCTTTATCGTCATCGTTGTCGTCGTCATCATTGACATTTTTCAACATCATCATCGTCGTCTTTGCAGTTGGTGTGTCATCTGCAACATGGTCTGTGGTATCTGGACTTCTGGCTGCTTTGTTGAGGCGATTCTTGAGGTTTCTGATCAGAAAGCTTTTATCCACTTCTTATTGTTGCCTTCCTTGCAAGTGCGCGCGCACATATGTGTGTGTGTGTGTGTGTGTGTGTGTGTGTGTGGATCGGAACAGGCAGAGGTGGACGTGTACCGTGACGTCATATCATGATGATTACGCTGTTTTCAGGTTACCCTCAATACCGGGACACTTGGATTCTTTGTCATGGTGTCCCTATTGAACATTCTGCTGCCTTCCTTGTGGGTCGCCTTAGCCGTCATCACAGCGTACCGGTCAGGGAAGTACCACTGTACCCTAGTGATGATGATGCACGGGATCTGGCTTTGGGAGTCAATGACCAGGTCATCGTGACAGCCAGCAGACAGGTCCAAGGACTGGAGAGGACGGTGGTCTTTGCGCTGGGTAGTGGAGAATACCTGTGGGCCTGGTCCAGATGCACCAGCTTTCTGTGTGCCATACCGTGACACCACAGCATGTGCAACCTGTCGCCATAGCCTGCTGCACCTGCACACTTCCTTGCTAACGGCTTGCTTGTGTCCGTCTCTTCCCTCTCTCTGTCCTCTTCTTCTGTCTTTCTCGCCTTTTTTCGCCTCTTTCCTTTCTCTTTTGATTTCTTAATCCATTCTTTGGGGGGGTATTTTTTTTTTCATTACTTTCTTTCTGTCTTTTCCTAATACAATGCAATAGAACTCTATACTTCTTTTTACAAGTGATACGTGACAGAACTCTGCACTTATGTTTATAGGATCATAGGTGACATGTGAAATAGAACTCTTTACTTCTGTTTGTAAGTGACACGTGATTGAACTCTACGCTTGTGTTTATTGGGTCATAGGTGACATTAATTAGAACACTATACTTGTGTTTATATGGTCATAGATACATGTTATCGAAGTACACTTGTGCATAAAAGGTCTTTCTGACATGAAATAGAACTCTATACTTGTGTTCATAGTGTGTTAGGTCTCCTCGTGAACCAAGAGCACGTCTAAGAAGTGACAACATTCTACATGGTAAAGAACTCTTCACATGTGATTATAGAGTGATTGGTGATCCAGTCAACACAGGGCAGATGTAGGAAGTGACATTATTCTATATATGATGGAACTCTATGCATGTGTTTGTAAGAGTGATAAACACAGGGCAGATGTAGGAAGTGACATTATTCTATATGTGATGGAACTCTATGCATGTGTTTGTAGAGTGATGAACACAGGGCAGATGTAGGAAGCGACATCATTCTGTATGTCATGGAACTCTACACGTGTGCTTAAAGAGTGATGAACACCGGGCAGATGTAGGAAGTGACGTCATTCTACCTGTCATAGAACTCTATACGTGTGTTTATAGAGTGACTGGTGACCCATTGAAGATAGGCAGGTCTAAGACGTGGCATAAATCTACACCTATGCTTGGAATCCCTGATTGTTATCGTTCGTTCGTTCCCCCCCTTTCTTTTCCATTTTCATTAACCCCCCCCCCCCCCCCCCCCCCCGCCTCCTTATTCTTCTCTGCTACATCTCGGGTTTCTGTCAGGGTGCTTGTTAATCTAGTCACACAATAACTGGAAAAATATTGCCCATTGTCAGACAAATAGAAAGAAAAATCATGTACATAATCACTTACATAATGGTGCAAATTGCATGTACGTCGGCTGTTGGTGCTCTGAACGTGTATGATAACATATGCAGAGAAATGTTTAAAAGATTCCATACATCTCGCCCCCCCCCCTTCCTTCCTTCCTCCCTCCCCCTCCCTCTCTCTCTATCTCTCCCCCCTCCCCCCCTCCCTTTCGGTCTTTTCTCTCTTCGTATTGCTCTATCTCCCTGCCTGTTCTTTGAAAACAATATGAATGTGTCAGTAAAATATTAAAACTTGCATGTTATTGTCCACAAGTAGCAAATCATACAGACTATGCATGGTGAGCGTGTGTTCATACAGGAAAAAATCGTTTTGGCTGTTATGTGCATACGTATCTTAGAGACGGAATCCGTCTTATAAATCATCTTGAAAATGAACTAGAACGAAACAAACAAACAAACAACAAACAAACAACCCCCCCCCCCCTCCCCGACCCCTAGGTTCGTGAACATTCTCTGTATCCTTGGAATTGCATGTCAGAGTATTAAATTATAAAATTCAGTCATGTTATTTACAAAGAATCTCTCTCTCTCTCTCTCTCTCTCTCTCTCTCTCTCTCTCTCTCTCCTCTCTCTCTCTTCTTTCTCTCTCTTTCTCTCTCTTCTCTCTCTCTCTCTCTCTCTCTCTCTCTCTCTCTCTCTCTCTCTCTCTCACATTGATGCTTATTGTCTGTCTGCAGGACTTTCCTCGTGTCTTCCTTGTAGTCTGCTTTTCTTCACAATCAGGAAAGGCTTCTAGGGAATAGTCCGGTTCGCGAGATGAGCTGTACTCTCTCTCTCTCTCTCTCTCTCTCTCTCTCTCTCTCTCTCTCTCTCTCTCTCTCTCTCTTTTCTTCTTCTTCTTCTTCATCTTCTTCATCTTCTTCTTCTTCTTTCTTGTTCCTGCTTTCTCTTATGTCCTTGTTTCTGGCATCATTCTTTCATACTTATTTTTAAGGATGATTTCCGGGTCATGTCCATACGTATCTTTCTTTTTCTTTTTTTGTTTGTTTGTTTGATTGTCTTTTTTTTTTTAGTCACGCACGCAGAGAAAGTGTACCACTTCACCATTCATTACAACAAGAAGAAACCCTGACGCTCTGTATCAAACGCCAAAACATTACAGTCAGCAAGGGAATATCCATTAGTAGCATTACAACATACAGACTGGCATGGTGCGTGAGAGTTGTACAAAAAAAAAAAAGAAAAGAAAAAAAGGGTAAAAAGGAAAAAACAAAAAGGAGAAGAAGTGGTAAAAAAAGACGAGGATGGAGGCCCCATTAAAGAAAAAAAATATATAGGAGGTGGGGGGGGGGGGGGGGGGGGGGGGACAGTCACATAATAAACTGTTGTTCAACATGCCGCTTGCGCTGACGACTTACAGAACCAATAACACCCGTGACAATAAGAGAACTGTACGCCTGCATTAATCCAAGGTAACTCGAGAATTGTACATCTGGAAGATTCCACAGTGATCAGAAAATGATGCAACTATACGACTAAATGGTGGTAAGAAATACTACGCCTAAACAACTCCATGGTTATAAGTAAATTGGACATCTGAAAGGCTCGATTATGATGAGAAAGTTGTATTACCAATAGAAGAACACACAATAGAAAAAAAAATGTACATCCAAAAGAAGACTACATAATAAAAAATTGTACTTATATATATATATATATATATATATATATATATATATATATATATATATATATATATATATATATATCACGAATACTATTAAAACGCCTAATAAATTTTTAAAGTGCTCAACCACTTGGGGAGCAACATCTGTCGAAATAGAATGGTAAAAGGAGTTTTAAATCAACAGATCTGTTTCGAGCGCTGGCTCTCCTCAGGATGGTTTTGGGTCGCCTACTGCCGGTGTTATATGGCCTAATGTCACTGTTTGCACGTGCCGATTGGCTGCACGTGTTGTTCGGTTTTTCAGGTTGTTTACAGTTCGTTGTCAGCAAACGCACCCTGAACTGTAAACAACCTGAAAAACCGAACAACACGTGCAGCCAATCCGCACGTGCAAACAGTGACATTAGGCCATATAACACCGGCAGTAGGCGACACAAAACCATCCTGAGGAGAGCCAGCGCTCAAAACTTCCTTTTACCATACTATTTTAACATATATATATATATATATATATATATATATATATATATATATATATATACTAGTCACATAAAGTTAAGCACAGGCCTTTGCACACAGGGGGTTGATTCATCCCTTCAAAAAACATGTTTTTTTTTGTTATGCGGCAACCAATGATGGAATCTCACACAGCATGTGTAATCCAGCCTGTGTCAACTGGTAGTGCGCACGGGGGTCTTGGTGACCTCGTTACCGCGCGGGATAAAAGTGCAAAGTTGCGTTAACTGTGCCTGTTTTGCATCAAGCTTGCTGGCGACACAAGATGTGTAAAATGAAAAATTCTTTTTTCCCGTGCAAGAGCAGTCTCTCAAGTGAGTTTTATGCCCCTTCTTTTGGCTGTTTAAGCGCGGGGGTTGGTTACTGTCGCCCTTTTCTCACCATGCCACCACGAAGAAAACTTAGCACCTTTGACAAAACCAGGGCGATTGCGTGGATACAAGATGGCATTGCAAAGGCTGAAGTGGCGCGACGACTTGGTGTGCATCATTCAGTTATTGTTAGACTGAATCAGCGTTTTAGGGCGACCAACAGCGTTGAAGAGAGGCCACGGTCAGGTCGGCCTAGGCAGACTACTCCCAGAGAAGATCGTTTCATCGAGAGGCAGGCCCTATTGCAGCGGGATACCACTTCCACCAGCATCCAAAGGCAGCTTCGTATGGCAAATAACACCATCCTCAGCCGTCAAGCCATACGAAACCGTCTTCACCACTTCGGCCTCAGATCACGTCGCCCAGCTGTTCGACCACGACTGCTAGCAGCCCATAGGCTGGCTCGCCGAGCTTTCTGCCATCGTCATGTGAGATGGAACCAACAACAGTGGTCCCAGGTCCTCTTTTCAGATGAGTCGCGGTTTAGTCTTGAACACAATGACGGCCGAACTAGAGTTTGGAGGCGTGTTGGTGAACGTTACATTGATGCAGCTGTTCGCCAGACCAGGGCCTTTGGGGGAGGATCTGTTATGGTATGGGGTGCCTTCAGCCTCCACCACAAGACACACACTCTACCATATTGATGGAAACCTCACAGGCATCCGCTATCGGGATGAAATCCTGGCGCCTTTCGTTGTTCCGACCATGCAACGGATAGGACCCATGGCAGTCTTCCAAGACGACAATGCTCGGCCACATAGGGCCCGGGTGGCCGAAAACTTCATTGTGCAGGCCGGCATCAACAGGATGATCTTCCCGGCGTATAGTCCCGACCTCAATCCCATCGAGCATATGTGGGATGAGTTGGGGAGACGTGTGAAGGAAACCATCCACCTCCCAGAGACCGCCAGGATCTCTTCCAAATGCTGCAACTGGAATGGCAGAGAATCCCTCAGAGGGTCATCAGAACACTGGTCAAACTCGATGAGGAGTCGCTGCGTGGAATGTCTCGCCAATGGCGGTGGCCACACCCACTATTGAAATGATTTTGTGAACTGAACAGATTTTGCAAACTTTGATTTCGACCCATCCTCTGTTTAATTGTCTGTAAATCAACAACCGTTCATTCGATCCCAATGAAATTCAATGTACGTTGGAACAAGATAATGAATTAAATCTGTTTCCCAATTTCAGAATCGTGGCTTTTATATTTTGGAAATTATGCGGGTACATGTAAACTGTGCTTAACTTTATGTGACTAGTATATAACTTCAAAGGTGCTCAACCCCTTGGGGAGCAACGTCTGTTTTAAAATAAGGTATTAAAGGAAGTTTAAAACTACAGATCCTGAAGAGAGCGAGCGCTCGAAACAGATCTGTAGTTTTAAACTTCCTTTTAATACCTTATTTTAAAACAGAATATATATATATGTATATATATATATATATATATATATATATATATATATATATATATATGTGTGTGTGTGTGTGTGTGTGTGTGTGTGTGTGTGTGTGTGTGTGTGTGTGTGTGTGTGTGTAAGGCAGGCAGAATTATCTACCACTGCAGATATGAATGCTTATCTCCCCCTATTTCTTCAATCTAAGACATAAGAGCAAGCTTTGTTTATAATTCAATATTTCTTGCAGTCATTTGCAACACCAAGCTTTCTGTAAGTTGCTGGAATGGTGCTCGGTACTTATCCTTGGAATTTATTAGATTATTGTAATTTAGTCCCTTGCGGATTCATTCCAACAGCTGGCCCTGAGCGCTTGTGTCTTAAGAGGTTATCTTTTAGATATTCTAGTTTTCACAGAAAATGTAGCGTGTTTTGCTCTTTCGTGATTTTCTTTTGCTTCTTGGTGGCACCTTTAGTTTTTTCTTTTTTTTTTTTTTTTTGAAAACTCAACAAACATACTACGGTATTGAACACCAGCCTTTTTCTGGGATAGCATTCTTCTAAAAAATAAAAAAAAAAGGCAGAAGAAGGGAGTTATCACTTTCCGCGGTCACTGAGGAGAACAATCACGCTGACCAGGAGTTACCTATGTTAGTGAGTTTCCTCCCCCTTGAAGACTATAAGCTTGCTGAGGGTTCATTTTGAGACGCATTTATTATTCCCCATTCACCCACTCAAGCACATACTGTTAGTTAGGGCAGAATTATCTACCACTGCAGTTATGAATGTTACCTCCCCTATTTCTTCAATCTAAGACATAAGAGCAAGGTTTGTTTATGACTGAATATGTATATATATATATATATATATATATGCACACATATATACATAATAATATATCAATTATACACTGACAAGCAAAGTCTCAGACTGCTCTGCATGTTAACGACAAAACGTATAGAACTAACAAAGAAAAAGCTTAATTATTAGCACAAACTTTAGCTTCGGTGAGTCAGACTGAATGTTTATCTCAATCTGAACAAATTCGTAGGAAGGAATTTGAGGATAAATACCAAAACTTTGAGCAGCTTAACATAGAAAGTAACACTTTATATATATAATCACAATTTTAACAATGCATGAACTCTGTTTCGCACTTAAGCGTATAAAGCCAGGTAAGATATCTACTGGTTTCAGATCCTATTTCCTATATAACATGATTAAACATTTTCCTGAGTCTGTTACCGAAGTTGTTGGAGTTCTTTCAGATATGCTGGAATGCTCCCTACAGATTTGAGAAAAAGCTACTGTCATCCCAATCCTTAAACAAGGAAAATCTAAAACTCTTCTCTCTAATTTCCAACCCATTTTTAACACCTCACATTGGAAAACGTTTTGAAAGAATCGTGAAAAACAGAACAGAACATTTCCTTGAAAAAAAAAAATGGAGTCTTGCCTTTATTCCAGCTGGTTTTAGGAAAGGTAGAGGAGTCACAGACCACATTGTCCACTTATCCTCAAATGTGAAAAAAGCTCTTGCCGAGCGTCATTCGACCCTTGCAACGTTCTTTGATGTTCATAGAGCCTACGATTCAGTATGGCGTTCTACGGGTCGTTTTTTTTTTTTTTTTTTTTTTTCCCAATTTCTAACAGCTTTCTTATCGGACAGAACCAAGTCAATGTGCATGGAGCTTTATCAACTTCCAGGACTACTATTAACATGTGTGTTCACCAAGGAAGTGTAATCGCTCCAACACTTTTCTCGCTAATGCTTTACAATATTAAACAGGTTAATACAAAAGGTGCCATACCAGCTCTGTATAAAGATGATGTTACTCTGTGGAGAAATGTAAACTGCAATTTTTCCAAACAACAAACCAAAAGAAAATCATTGAACGGTTTCAGGAAATAGTTGACAATATTTTTCATTACATGAAATCAAATGGGTTCGGCTTATCGGCTCGCAAAACGGTTTTAGTTGTCTTTACAAAGAAAAACATATTTGGAACAAAGCTCTTGTTTAAGATGTACATCATCTTTGGCATCACGAATTTTGTCATATACGAAAATAAACTTGGCAATATGCTGTGAAGTTGAAGCAGCTGTAGTAGAAATGTTCAGGTCCCTCTGTGTGTGTGTGTGTGTGTGTGTGTGTGTGTGTGTGCGTGCGCGCGTGCGTGTGTGTGTGTGTGTGTGCGTGCGTGCGTGCGTGCGTGTGTGTGTGTGTGTGTGTGTGTGTGTGTGTGTGTGTGTGTGAAATATATGCTCAACACGCACACACACAGCGTAGACAGGCAGGTGCACAAAGTGACGGACAGATAGACAGGCTCGTATACATACAAACACACACATGCGCGTACAACTCTCTCTTCCCCCCTCTCCCGCCATCTGCCCCCCCCCCCCCCCCCCCCCCCCCCCCCCCCCCACCGACACATGCACACACACATACACACAAAACACAATACACACAAACCAACACAACAATACACAACACACATGCTTGCACGCGCGCGCGCGCGCGCACGCACACACACACACACACACACATACACACATACACACA
>JADBJO010007175.1:63052-65552 GCA_016801955.1 Conus betulinus
ACGAAGAACAAACAATTGCTTATCTCCTCAAACTGGGCGCAAATGTTCTTTCATTGAATTCTTCGAAATAGAATATGATTCTCGGAACATCCATTTGCCGCCCAGTTTGAGGAAATAAATGATTGCTCGTTCTTTGTTATTATTGTCTTGAATGTTGTTTGTCTTGCCCGAAGAAGACTATAGAGGTCGAAAACGCGTCGTGTTTTGTCTCGTAATTTATATGTATCTACCGTTGGCCGACACAATGAATCTCGTTTTATTGATTTTTTTTTCAGTTTCCGCCTACATTCCCCTCACTTTAAACCTAAACGTGTGTGTCCCCTTCGTCCTGGATTTTATCGAATCTTTTGGCTGTCTCTTCGTTCAACCTTCATTGTCATTTTTTTATCATCCAATTCATCAACGTATTGATCAATGCTGCTTCATTTACAAACATGTGTGTCCTTTAGTCAAGTTTCAAAGCCCCCAGGAAGTGACTTCTAAGCAAAACACACACACACACACACACACACACACACACACACACACACACACACACACACACACACACACACACACACACGAGCAGAAAAAGAAAAAGAGAAAAAAAATGACTGCAAATGCACCACACATTTTCCTCAGATCCATCAACATATACAGGCTTTATTCCAGTACAATAAAAAACATTGTGAAACATTCTTCTAAATGTGGGGGGGGGGGGGGGGGGGGGGGGGGTGACAGCAAACAAACAAACAAACGAAAAGAAAGAAGTTAAAAAGAAAAGATGGTAACTTCGAACTCATACTCCCAGAGAGTATTGAAAGAAAAGCACAAACCTCACACCAAAACGCAGTTCAAAAGTGAAACATAAAGACTGAGACAGCACGTTCACAATTCTACAACAGAACCTAAGTCTAAAGACATGAAAAGATGGCGCAGAAAAGAGAATAAAAAGGCAGACCTCTTCGTCGAACAACGGTTCTATTTCTGGTATACTGGGAAAAAAAATCATGGCTGACCATAATTACTTATAACTAAATTACAAGTCACATACTTGTTGATTTTCATTGTCTTATTTGTTTGTCTTGCCTGAAAAAGACCTAAAAGGTCGAAACGCGTTGTATTTTGTCTTGTGACTCGTTTGTCCACGTTTCTCTTGGCGGTTCGCTAACATTTATTTAACATAATTAAAAGTGTTTTCTATTCGACCTCAGCACTTAACAACATAATAGATCCTGTTTGTCTCGAGGATGAAATGAATATGAAATGAAATTGAGCTGATTCAGAGATTTTGGATTTAACATTCGTTTTTGTTTCCTACCTCACACGGGTCTATATGATCATTTATCCATAATTGTATGTCGGGTATTCTGATTCGATGAATATGTAATCTTTCTCGTGGTTGTAGCTAATAGCACTGTAACATACCTGTTGAAAAAAAAAAACAAACAAAAAAAACCCCAGTAGTTTGCAGAGATTGTTCCAGTTGCGGCACAAATTGTCGTCCTGGTACATTCTCTTGCTCCTGAGAGGGCTAGTAACTCGTCAGACACAAAAGCAGTTCAAAGGGGTGCAAATTATAAGTGTAGTGCTATAGAATTGAGACATCCAGGTTTCGTCTCGGAAATGTGCGTTTGTTAAGTTGAAGTGTGGAAGGTTTCGGATTTTTTTTTTCTTCCAAAAACATTTCATCCTCGAAAATTTTCTATAATCTCAGTCACATCAGAACTATCGTAAAATAAGAAACTCTGCCGCTTGCTTGCATTCACGTTGACATCAAATGCATTTGGATGGAAATTTACCCAAAAAACACCACATGCTATCGTGAAGAAAAAAACTCCAGTTTGCTACATTGTTTTGACTGTGTTGTTTTAAACATTTGTCTGCCAAACTCCTCAACAAATTCGATTATAAATGTCAGGGACCATCTTTCCTTAGTTTAAATGTTTATTTCGTAGTTTAGTTGGAAGTTTGCTTTGACAATCAATATTTTGTTTCAATGCATCGTTCATCATTAATGGGTTTTTGTGTCGTGTTTGGTTGGTTGGTTGGTTTGGTCTTTAATTTTTTTTTTATCGATTGTTTATTCTTTAATATTGTTTATTTTATTGATTGTTTATTTGTTTTTGCACACAAGCGTAAATTCCACTATCTCCCATCATTATTTACCTCATACCATACACCCCTCCCCTTTTTTTTTCATTGACCCAATCGCATTATGTGAATAGATGTTAAAATAAAGAGCACGCCTGATTTTCACCAGCTACCAAAACTGTCAGGAGATAGGGATCCTAACGTGTAATACCCTCGCCTTGAAAAAGAAAAAAAACATACCCTGGGTCTATGGTTCGAGGCTGATATGAGCGAGGAGGAAAGACAGGAAGGGGGTGAGGTAGATTCTCTTGATTTTTGCCAGACCTTCAGGAGTGGGCTGAGTGCCCATCACGTCAACGAGGCGATGGAACGAGATTCCGTGAGCAGCATTCTGCTATTGCATCTAAAATACCTATAACGAGATTTC
>JADBJO010007175.1:70552-83052 GCA_016801955.1 Conus betulinus
GAGCTGGCGTGGTGGCCTGGGTCTGTTGACCACTGCGGTCAGTCTGGGCGTCGTTCAGGTTGGCTGCGGCTGACCGGTACTGGTTGCTCTGAGCCCAGCACAGCGGCATCACGGTGCACAACATCAGGCAGGAAAAGACCACGAGTTTCACGTGCTTCATTCTTGGAATCAGGTTGCTGACGTTGTCGGGGTACTGGGATTCGTGCGTGAGTCGAAAAACAGTACTGCGGTCTGGGTTTTTGAAGGTTTTTTTCTCTTTTTTTTTGTCTTTGTTTTTATAGTTTGTTTCCCCTGAGTCAGAAAACAAGTCTTGTCGAGCTGTCCGTAGTTTGAAAGAAACCCGTTCTCTTGTTAGAAAGACAAAACAAATCCTCTGTCCCAGTGTCAGCACTTCTATGAACCTTTGTCCAGCCGCAGTGGACGAGAGCTGAAAGAAGACTCCCTGTTTGTCAGATATATTCACAATGTTCTGTGCGGCTGCCCGAGATTTCACGACCAAACCTCCCTCCCTCCCTCCCCCTATCCAGCCGAGGTTTACATGGTGGAAAATGTGCCGGTATTATTTAGCCAGCCAACCGTGGCTGTGGCTTTCACCTGGCCTGGTTAGATTTAGGGTCATGAATATTGAAGAGAACAGAATCCGGCCTGTGTTTTATTGGGAAGGTGGAGATCAGAGGGAATTCATTGCAGCACGGAGGGAGGGTCCTGTCTTTATTTCGGTACAGTGTGACGGAAGATTAATGATCGGGATAATGTCTTCACCACTGTCAAATGCATATGAACAAGGTTTGGAAGGATGTGTTGATGGCAGGATTTTTTCCAACTGGTGTGCCATCTGTTTGGCGGGGGGTGGGGGGGTGGGGGGGAGGGGGGTGGGAGGGGGAGGGATCCAGTCCTTAAAGCGCATTGGTGGATTGTGTTTTGTTACAATGTGAATTTTGTTTGTGTTTCTTTATTTCTGTTTTGTTTATTTTTAAGGCATTTTATTCATTTTCAATAAACTGCCGGTAAAATATGAACTCAAGCCCAAGTTCTGTCTTCATCGTGCAGCAAATCCCTTGTCTGCGAATTTCACAGAAACACAAATATTATTACTCCGTAGAACAAAAGGGACAATCCAATTTCGAGTCAAAACACTGAAAACAAAACACAGAAAAGTGTTTAGTCTTGTGATTTGCTTGTCCCCTCTGTCCGGTGGAATAACAATGTGCTTGTCAATTCTGTCCGGTGGGATAACAATGTGCTTGTCAATTCTGTCCGGTGGGATAACAAAGTGCTCGTCCCCTCTGTCCGGTGGAATAACAATGTGTTCGCCCCCTCTGTCCGGTGTGGAATAACAATGTGTTCGCCCCCCTCTGTCCGGTGGAATAACAATGTGTTCGTCCCCTCTGTCCGGTGGAATAACAATGTGTTTGTCCCCTCTGTCCGGTGGAATAACAATGTGCCTGTCCTCTCTGTCCGGTGGAATAACAATGATTTTTTTTTTTCTGTTCAATTTGTTTCCATTTCCTTCAGCCATCACCTCACCTTGAAACGCCCTTTGTTTGCAGTCAGCTAGCTCAGTACCTACACATCGGCATTGATTGAAGTTCCTCTGCTACCCATAACAGTGTCACAATTTAGCGGCAGTCAAATCACTGTATTCAAATGTCAAAACGGCATGTTTCATGTTCTCTCTGTATCCAAAGTATACACTCTCACCACCACCACCACCAACCCTATCCCAACCCAGCTCACATCCCCACCCCCCCACCACCTCCCACCCAACCTTTCCCCCAAAGTATATTCTCCCTAACAGCATGTGTATGCTCGCACTCAAAATTTCAACTTCATATCACAATAATCGTTTTCACTAGGCCCATAGCACACGCCCTTACCCATCCCTAACCGTTTACTTGCCTTCACTCGTTTATATTATTATTATTATCATTATTATTATTATGCCTAACCGTTTACTTGCCTTCACTCGTTTATATTATTATTATTATCATTATTATTATTATTATCATTACTATGAATGCTTAAAAGCGCCTCTCCGCGGCTAGAGACCAAACTCTATGCGCTTTGCAATCCACACTTGTTTACACAACGGGCTGCCTACCTGGGTAGTGCCAACGGAAGAGCTGCCAGCTAGCGTTTCATTCTGTCGTTTCCAGGCAAAATCGTTCTCACAGTTTCCTTACTTCCTTCATTAGTTTCGGTTTTCAAGCAGGTTGCATGCTGTGTGTAACGTGTCATCCATACCAACGGCCAAACTGGCCTTCTTTTCCGAAAGTTGGTGATGGGATTTTACGTGTGTACAAGATGTGATGCGTGCATTCACACACGGAGCCTCGGTTTATAGTCTCATTCGAAGGACTGTATGGGAAATGGAGTCAGAACCAATGTTAACTCCGAGGAAAAAAATCCTCGCGTACTACAACAGCCCAGCGGAGATTCGAACGCGCAACCCCAGGATCACCGAGATTACGAGTCCGGCGCTCTACCACTGAACTATTCCGACCCCCCATATGTAGGAGAGAGAGAGAGAGAGAGAGAGAGAGAGAGAGAGAGAGAGAGAGAGAGAGAGAGAGAGAGAAGCTTTCCATTAAATAGACCTCATGAAAGTACTTTCACTACTTTAAGAGAATTCCATAACCATGATTTATTCGCTTTCTTTGAACACATCTCCCCCATGTGATACACCCATACGGCCAAATCTCCGACCTTCCTCCACAATTCTTTAATGTGGACCATAACGCCGTTTTGTGGACCTGGGAAAAACTTCTTCTTCCACCTGACGTTGTGAAACATTAACAGCTCCATTCCACCTGACGTTGTGAAACATTAACAGCTCCATTCCACCTGACGTTGTGAAACATTAACAGCTCCATTCCACCTGACGTTGTGAAACATTAACAGCTCCATTCGTCCGTATACTTCTCCCCTCCGTCCATCCGGCTTTCTCGTATAATTATTGGTGAATATCCTGTTCATCATCACACACACACACACAGACACAGAGAGAGAGAGAGGAGAGAGAGAGGAGAGGAGAGAGAGGAGGATTATTTCAATAGGGCCACGCCCCCTTAGAAAGGGTGTGTGTTTACAGAAAACAAGAGCTTCAAAGTTTCGGCAGAAAGAAACAAGACATAAATACCAACTATACATTTCATTATCTACACTCTTACTTATAAATCAATTTAGGAAATTGCAAACTCTCTTGCTTTAAAAGCTTTTGTACAGGTAAATGCAGAGGTTTTTCACAGTTTTGCATTAACGGAGGATAACAATAGATTTAGATGAAAAGCATTTGCTATTCTGTAATATTTTGGAGCGAAGAAGAGAGAGAGAGAGAGAGAGAGAGAGAGAGAGAGAGAGAGAGAGAGAGAGAGAGAGAGAGAGAGAGACAGACAGACAGACAGACAGACAGACAGAGACAGAGGAGGGGTGGTGTGGGGGTTTAGGGGAGACGGGCGAACAACAAGCGAACGAACAAATGCATTTTTTTTAAAAGAGGGAATAGCACACGCACATGTTGGCCCCTTTTTGATTCTGCCCCAATAAAAGGACAAATGATAATTAGGATACAAAAACAAGCAATACGAAGAACATATAAACAGAGAATTAAGGTCGCATGTTATAAAGAACGAACTGGACAAGGGGGCGGGGTGTGTGTGTGTGTGTGTGTGTGTGGGGGGGGGGAGGGTAGTGAAAGGTGAGGTGGTGTGAAAGTGTGAAAGAACGTGAGAGAAGAGAGAGGTGGTTGAGAGAGAGAGAGAGAGAGAGAGAGAGAGAGAGAGAGAGAGAGAGAGAGAGAGAGAGAGAGAGAGAGAGAGAGAGAGAGAGAGAGAGAGCAACTGCGCATAAAAAGAAGAGGTAAAAATCAAAGCGGGCAGGTCATTTAGGATGATGATAATGATGCTGATGATGACGATCGTGATAATGATGACAAAGACAGCAACGATGAAGTTGAAGACCGCACATAAATGATGATGACAACAACAGTGAACAAGGGAACGACCATTAACTGAAACAGCAAAACAAGATCATAACCCTCCAAGTCAACAACACACACTTCAAAACAAAATAAAATAAACTGAACAAACAAACTAAAAAAGCAAACAAAAACTGTGGTCTTCAATACATAGGCAATAACCCTACGATTCCATGCCCTGATTACAGACGGAGGAATGTGTAGGGAGGGTGGGATGCGGGGGGGGTTCGGAGAGAGAGGTGGGAGTGAGGGGGCGGAGTTGAGGGGGGGGGGGGGGGAGGTTGGCAGGTGAAGAAAAGGGGCTATATTTGCACATGCTGCTGCGCACGATACGACGTACACAAACAAGCACACACATGGATGCGAACGTACGCAGGGGCATGCGCACGCGTACGTGTACACACCACACACACACACACACACACACATGCACGCGCGCATATACACACAGAGAGAGAGAGAGAGAGAGAGAGAGAGAGAGAGAGAGAGAACAATTATTTCTTGCTCAGGCATTTGGCTCATTGCAAAGGGGAAAGGGTGGCGGGTGGGGGGTGGGGGTGGGGGATATACGTGAATTTCATAAGAACTGACATCATCAGACACACACTGAACTGTATATACAGTGACAGCGGAGCCATGTCACGCATTGCACACAATGTTCCGTTTGTCACGTGCAAAAACACCACACGGTGAACAAGAGGACTACAGCAACACAACGAGCGAACCTAACCTCAAGGGGAGAGGTAACGGGTAGGAATATCGTGAACGGGCGCAAAACAGAGAGAGAGAGAGAAGAGGATCCCCCCCCCCCCCCCTCTCTCTCTCTCTCTCTCGTGCCTATATATCAAGGACAAGGCAGTGGATTTGAAACAGGTCTTTGTCAACCACTTTATGAGCGACGTTAAGAATTCCCTGCAAGTGACGTTTTTTTTTTCTTTTTTTAATTTTTTTTTTTTTTTGGTCTGTGTTGCACGTGCTTCAATTGTTCCGCCGGCCGGCTGAATGAGCAGTCGGAATTTGCGCATACTCGGATGTGAACGCATCGGGGTCGAAACAACACGGAAGAGAAGAGACCACCACAAAGTTTATAGTCAGTGGTTTTTGCAGAAGTTTCTTTTGGTGGCGACATTCATATTAGGTGTTGTCTACATTCACCAACGTGTGATTTTCTGATTTGCTTCGTAGAGTAACTTTGTGAAACTTGCATGGGTAGTTAGTTATACTCACTGGAGGAAGAGGCTCTTCCGTTCTTCCAAGCGAAACGGGCAAGCTTTTAACACCAGGACCAACTGGTCAACTGGTTATCAAACTTTTCAACAATACACGGAGACTTTTTTTTGTTCTCTGATACATAGGTTTGTTGTTTTGTTGTGTCTAGAGAAGGTATACAATGTCCAAGTATCACAATTTGTTTGTTTAGAGGCTCGTACATTTCCAGAAGTCCCGCCAGACACTTCAGAAACATAGAGGTCAGTAGCGTGCTGAGTTCTCTTCGTGTCAGTATAGAAAACACAAATAAAAAAAAAATGAATAAAGATGAAGTATGTCAATAATAAATAGACTCAGGGGTAGCCGAATAATTGAATACACAGGCATTTTTATGAGAGGTGAAAACACACAATCATGCTCTCTCTCTCTCTCTCTCTCTCTCTCTCACACACACACACACACACACACACACACACGCGCGCGCGCGCGCGCGCGCGCGCGCGTGTACGCCCACAAACGCACGAACATGTACACGGTCACACACATTTTGCGGTTTCAGTCTACAAAATGTTGATTTATCCGTTCATTCCTTTCTCTATTTATATATTCACACGTCGATTCACTTCCATTTTTCGTGTTTTTTTTTCGTTTTAGATAATGAGATCCTACAAGTAAGCTAAATGTGCCATACACTGAACTCCTGATCGTACACGACAGAAGCAGACAACAATCCTACCTCCAACAGACATATAACAGCATGATTCAAAACACCTACACTCCATAACAAGAATGTATCGGAAACGTGCAATATAAACTGGGAAACGAATCATATCCGGAAAAAAATAAGCCCACCTTCGGAATCAGAAAAAACAAACAAAAAAAAAAAGCCATTTGAAAAGAATCGGAATCCAAAGATGCATATTTCTGGTAACAACAGGGAAGCAACAATATTAACCTTTAACAACACAATTACCATTAAGTGTCGATTGGAACCATCCGTAATCAGATGTAAAAGTGAACTGAGGCGTTCTCTTTCAACAGTTTTCGCGTCAGCGCTCACGATGAGCAAGCAGAAAAGGATAGTCACACACACACACACACACACACACACACACACACAGCATGTGGCGTGGTCGAGAGTGAAAACCCATTTTCTTGACACCTGGCTCAGATACATCTGATAAGACTGAAACTAAGAAACAACTCTCTTCAGATATACCAGATCCAAACTGGTATAAACTGTGCCCAACCGAATTGCTTTGCTGTGACAGTGTATAAAGTAACATTGCACAATGTGTGAACTGTTGCATGAACATGAAATGAAAATAGTGGTTCCGTATACGGAGCCATAAATGTAAATTATGATCAAAACGTATCTGCCTTAATGGTATTATCGTGTTGTGTCTCTAGACCTTTGAAGGTTTTTGTGACAATTAAAAACTGAGTCTGAAATATAGAAACACACAAAAAACGCAGGCAGATACACATAGAGTCACAGACACACGCACAAGGGTACACGCAAACCAGACAGACGCAGACTCACAGACACATACACAGGCACGCATACAGACAAGACAGACAGACAGACAGGCAGACAGGCAGACAGACAGACACACACACACACACACACACACACACACACACACACACACACACACACACACACACACACACACACAAGTAAAGAAAGTAACAAACCGTGATCGTAATCTAACAATACAGAAGCCTAGCAACTTCAATAAAACACAAACAACCCCACAAATTACAAAACAATGAAATAGCCAGACTGTTTCAGATATATCTTCAAAGGACAGTTTTAAACAGAGCTGTGTCAAACAAACAAAATGAGAACACAAACCGAACACAAGAGAGAGCAAGCGAAAAAAACAGTGAAACAGTTTTTGAAAAGTGTCTGAAAGAAATCGGAAGTCCTAACAGTGTTTAAAAAACAGGCTGAAGTTGTAAGCATCGATTAATTGAAGCCATCTGTGCACTTTTCTCTTTTCGAAATCACTGGGAAACTCCGCGATTATGCAAATGAAGGAAGAAATGGTTTGTCCTTGGGAAATGTTTTAAGCTGGTTCAGATGCTGTTTTTTTTTTTCTTCATTCTAGTTTAATTATCTTTCCCTGTCATGGTGTGGTGGTGGTGTGATGTAGTGATGGTGGTGGTGGTTGTGATGGCGGTGGTGTGTATGTGTGGTGTGTGTGTGTGTGTGTGTGTGTGTGTGTGTGTGTGTGTGTGTGTGTGTGTGGTGTGTGTGTGTGTGTCTGTGTGTGTGTGTGTTGTGTGTGTAAGTGTATGTGTGTGTGTGTGTGTGTGTGTGTGTGTGTGTGTGTGTGTGTGTGTGTGTGTGTGTGTGTAGACTGATTAACTGATTGACTGATTGATTGATTGATCACATTCATAGGTCAACTTCTTTCGTTTGTTGTGACTACAGTAATGATTTCAAGGATGCCACAAAGAGAACGCTTAAATTATGGGCTACCCATTTATTCGTCCATTCATTCATTTACTCATTCATTCATTCATTATTCGTTCGTTTGTTTGTTCGTTCGTTCATTCATTCATTCATTCATTTATTCATACGTTTATTGATTGATTGATTGATTGATTGATACATTCATCACACATTCACTCATTCATTCACTCATTCACTCACTCACTCACTCACTCACTCATCACTTCTTCACTGACTCAGTCGATCTCTCTCTCTGTGTTTTGACCACAGCTACCCCTTTAAGGACGCCACGAAGAGGACGCTGGACAAGTGTGACTGCCGCAATCCGTCACCATTTCTGTATGGACCCCTCCGCCTAAAACAGCCTGGAAGCAAATCGAGCTCTTCGTCGTATACTGAGGATTTCACCACACGAACAAAGCACCTGTATATGCTGACTGGGTTCAATAACAAGGTGCACATAGCACGAAGAGTCTGTAGTAACAATTGTTTGTAGTTGTTAGCTTTGTTTGCCTCAGGGAAAAGTTTTAGTTGGCTTGCACTGGGACTGTGTACGCTATTCTTCGGTCAGTGAATCAATGAATCGGTTATTGTTTGAGATATGACAGTTATGCCTTTCATCTGTCTGGTAGTGTCATTCTTTCTCTGTCAGCAGGACAGCGCAGAACCTAACAACAAAAACAACAACAACAAAACAACAAAAACAACAACAACAAAACAAAACAACAACAACAACAACAACAACAACAACAATAATAACAATAATGATGATGGTGGTGATGATGATGATGATGATGATCATCATCATCATCATAGTAATAACAATAATGATGATAACAATAACAACAATGATAATAATAATAATAATGATAATAAAGATGAGGTCTATTCTGAGAGCGTCAATCCTTTACAATGCAGGCTACAGGGCCCTTTAGAAGTTTTAAGGAATCAATATCTAAAATATAACGTAGAGAGAGAGAGAGAAGGAAACAAAGGCAGAATGAGAGAGAGAGAGAGAGGGGGGGGGGGGGGAAGGAATGTAGAAACCACACACACACACACACACACACACACACACACACACACACACACCACACACACACATTCATGCATGTACGCACGCATTCACACACACACACACACACACACACACACACACACACACACACACACACACACACACACACACATGCATGCATGTACGCACGCACCACACACACACACACACACACACACACACACACACACACACACACACACACACACACGCGCGCGCGCGCTCGGGCATAAGAGAGACAGACAGACAGAGAGAGGGCGAGCGTGAGAGCAAGCGAGCGAGCGAGCGAGCGAGAGAGAGAGAGAGAGAGAGAGAGAAAATTCACTTTTGATCTTCACAGCAGATCTGGAAAGAAGAATGAGGCCTTGCCACAAAATACTAACATCAAACAAAATTCCCAGTGAACTGGGTGTGTCAATCAATTAGGGAGCATACCAGACCATACGAAGATCCGCTGGCCCCAATACCAGAAGGAAATCTTAACTCAGGCAGGGTACAGTAAACAGCAAAACTGATGACGAAACAAGTAGGATTACTCTTGGCAGGCATCTAGTTCATCAAGGGGGCAAGAGTTACCCTACGTGTTTGTTATTTACAATCAAGAAAAGAAAACGACTTTGATATGGTCCTGTTATGAGGTCTATGACCTTGCGGGAACAATACTCTCGGAACTGTTGAAGGAGGGAGATGGAGGGAAAAGAAAAAAAAGAGAAAGAGCCATGGACTGACACAGTTGCAGAAGGGGAGGGAAGAACATTTTGCAGAGACCCAAATCTTGGCACTCGACTGCGAGAAGTGGTGAAATGTTTTCAGGGTGATACCTCCACTGCTGTTCACTGAAAAGAAGAAGAAGAAGAAAGAAGAAGAAGAAGAAGAAGAAGAAGAAGAATGAGGAGAAGAAGAAGAGGAGAAGAAGAAGAAGAAGAAGAAGAAGAAGAAGAAGAAGAGAAGACAGACAGAAGTACGAGGATATGCCACTGAAAACATCACACTTCTTTTGGAGCTGGATACTTGTTTCAGTATCATGAAGTACCCCTGCAAGGGGAAAAGACAAAAGCCATGGTGCTTGACAGCTCTCGTCCTGAAGGAAACCAGTGTTACATAGTCTAGCGTGGACACGGTCTGTCGGAACTGAAGCTCCTCTCAGCAGACCGGGAGAGAAGCAGATGAGTGCCGAGGTCCCTAGGACCCAACCAACAGGGAGATGGCTGGAAATGCAAATTTAAAACACATTTCTCTTGACCTTCCCTTGAAACCATCTATGGGTAATTTAAGAATGTTTCTCTAAATTTTTGCCTTACGATGTTTAGCATTTTTCTTTCTATTTTACGTATCAATGTTGATTATGCAGTCGCTGATATGTGTTTATTGTTGTTACATTTTCCGTCCCTGAGCACATTATGAGCAATTGCTTTTTGCTGCTTCAGTTCAGTAGTGTGTATGGTCAGGTTACAATAGTTTCTTTACGTCCACATCACTGGTCAGTAAAAAAAAAAACGCTTAAAAAAAACCATCCATGGTGAGTAAACTGTGACAAAGCCATAGGAATACATATATATATATATATATATGTATATATCTGACACTGAGAAGATATAAAGACTGGCTGGCTGGCTGGCTGGTTGTTGTTGTCTGTCTGTCTGTCTGTCTGTCTGTCTCTGTTTTTCTCTTTTCTTTTTTTTTCTTTTCTTTCTTTCTTTCTTTCTCTTTTGACCTAATTGTTATCCCCCTTTTCACAGAAAGTAAAGAAAAGAAGTAACAAAACAAAAGAACACATACACACACACACACACACACACACACACACACACACACACACACACACACACACACACACACACACACACATAAACCGAACAACTGAAAAACAAAATCCACATACTCGAAAGTTATTTCGTAAACAGCGGATATTTCAAAGGAAGAAGAAAAAAAAAAAAACAATGGTAGAGACATAGCCAAAGGGCAAGCAAAGAAAGCCACAATGCCTCAAACGCTCAGAGCGTGCAAGAGAGAAGCAGACAGAGTGAAAAAAAAAAAAAGCCTTATTCTAGACTACGTGGCCTTTTACTCACAAGTGATTTTGTACCCGTCTTCCACAGAGAGAGAGGGCTGAAGACCTGTGACCTTTCGATGATGATAATGCCACAGTTAGTGTTTCAAATACAGTGTGTGTGTGTGTGTGTGTGTGTGTGTGTGTGTGTGTGTGTGTGTGTGTGTGTGTGTATGTGTGTGTGTGTGTGTGTGTGTGCGTACGTGTGTGCGTGTATGTGTGTGTGTGTGTGTGTGTGGTGTGTGGTGTGTGGTGTGTGTGTGTGTGTGTGTGTGTGTGTGTGTGTGTGCGTGTGTGTGTGTGTGTGTGTGTGTTTGTTTGGTGGTGGTAGTGGTGGTGTGTGTGTGTGTGTGTGTGTGTGTGTGTGTGTGTGTGTGTGTGTTTGTATTTGCGCGCGCGCGCGCGCGCGCGCGCGCGTGTGTGTGTGTGTGTGTGTGTGTGTGCGTGCGTGCGTGTGTGTGTGTGTGTGTGTTGTGTGTGTGTGTGTGTGTTGTGTGGTGGTGGTGGTGGTGGTGTGTGTATGTGTGTGTGTGTGTGTGTGTGTGTGTGTGTGTGTGTGTGTGTGTGTGTGTTATGTGGTGGTGATAGTGGTTGTGTGCGTGTGTGTGTGTGTGTGTGTGTGTGTGTGTGTGTGTGTGTGTGTGTGTGTGTGTGTGGTTTCATGGTTTTTTATTCAATATGTCCTCAGTACAGACGACATTCAAAGGGAAAAATGATTTGTATATATTATAGGTACTATTTTGTTCTTTTAAACCGTATCACTCCATGTTTGACATTTTTGGGGTTTAGTTTTTATTTTTAAACCTCTCACACACCCATACATTCGCAAAAAAATGTTTTTGAAATGATCATATTATGTTCTCTAGAACTGAATCGTTCAATCTCTTTCAAACTTCGTTAGCTTTTTTTTTCATTCTCTTTCACACACACACACACATATTGAAGGTAAAACCGAGCTCAATCCAATTTTTCCATATTGGTCCAGCAAGTTTAGTTTGTAAGCAGTAACTGTTGCAATATCAAAGAGACAAGGATAACAGAAATTATGTCTGATATTTCAATACTAATTGATTTCTCTCATTAAGGACGTTTTTTTGACAACCGAGAAATAAGCTTGTCATTGAAAAACAAACCCTAAGTTCTTTGCATGGCTAATAGAGAACAATAAGAAAATAAATGAATAAAAGAAAACATACTAACTTTTTATTTAGCTATTTTCCACATGACGCTTTGGACTGGCAAGTATATATGTTCGACAAAAAACAAAACCAAACAAAACAAACAAAAGAAAAAAAAAAACCCGCTAATGTTTCACAATGAATAACACAAACCATAGCTTAAATTTTAATGTTCAGTGATTAACATACTGTACAGTTAGAACGAAACGTGTGACTTTTAAACACGGGTAATCCAAAATACAACCACCATTTTAATGCTATGTGATACTTCACAAAACGCTTTGGATAAGCGAGCAATATACTGTTCAATGAAAAGAAACAGTTTTTCACCTGAATTGACGGCCGCCTGCTTTGATCTGTTTACGCTCAGTGGCAAGACAGTGGTCTTCTCAAACGCAACTGCCCACGAATAAGCTAACAACTACCCACGAATAAGCTAACAACTACCCACGAATAAGCTAACAACTAGGCACGAATAAGCTAACAAGTACGCACGAGTAAATTAAGAACTACGCTCGAATAAGTTAAGAACTACGCACGAACAAGTTAAGAACTATGCACGAATAAGT
>JADBJO010007175.1:90552-100552 GCA_016801955.1 Conus betulinus
TACAGAAAGAAAGAAAGAAAGAAAGAAAGAAAAAAAAAAGAAAGAAAGAAAGAAAAATAGAAAGAAAGAAGAGGTTGTCGAACTAAAAAGGAGAAAAATTAAAAGGAGAAGGAGCAGGAGGAGGAGAGAGGAGGAAGAATAAGAAGAAGAATAATAAGAAGAGAAGAAGAGAAAAAAGGAGGATAGAGGAAAGGAGGAGGAGGAGAGGAGGAGGGAAGAGGAGGAGAATAAGAACAAGAAGAAGAAAAAGAAAAAAAAGAAGAAGACAAGAAGAGGAAGAGGAACATTGAGATAAGAATAAGAAGAACAAGAAGAATAAAGAGCAACAACAACACAACAACTACAACAACAACGGTAATAATACCAACAACGACGACGACGACGACGACGACGACAGAGCAAAAGCAAATCTACAGAGTTTGGGTAAAAGGTATCCAAAAGCCATTAAGAGAAAACAACGGTTTTGAAATTCCCGATCCATTGAAAATTGTGTATAGCGGATTTTCTTTTTTTTTCTTTTTTTTTTTTTTTTTTTTTTTTTTTCTCTAACAAATAACCCAATTGACGATGCGATTTTACAGGTACCGAACGCGCTTTCTTTATGGTTTGTATAGGATGGAAAACAGAACCCGCTCCGCAAGAACAGTGCACAGAAGTAAAAACCAAGCCCGGTAAATGGAAATCGACGGTAAAATAATTCCAAACACATGTAAAAAGTCATGAAACATGTATCAGCATACTGAAACCATCTGGTTAAATCTCAGGTGTGCAATGAATCCGTGGAAAACTCGCGCAATTTTGGTCCGGAGTTGCTGAAACTCTATGGTTCGTTTTATGGAACCACTTAGACATAAGGTGGTACACAGAAAGGTTCAAGTGAGTCGGAAGCTGGTCTACCAATGACATAGAAAACTGCGCAGATATCAATTATTCAAATGAGAAAAACGCTTGGGTGAAAAGACAGGTAACGCCTTTCGGTAGGGGTGCTGATTATGAAAGTACATATTTCATCAAAGTTATTCATTATGTAATTCACAACTTTTTTTTTTTTTTTTTTTTCCAGACCTAACAAAATTGCCGCCACAAATCTGTGTGGAATAAAAAAAAAAAAAAGCAGACACCATAAACACACAACCATTTATACAAAACTGTCAGAATGGGTAGTGTTAAACAACCGGATCTAAAATGTTTGCTTCTTCATTAAAAATGAACTTACCCGCAGAACATATACACCAAAGATCAGACATGGAAAATCATCACGATGGCTAAGTGTCCGCTTGTTCATCACATAACAAAAAATATGGACCAGAAATACTCTTCCTAAATCAAACATTTGGACAGAGATTATTAATTGTTTACATTTTTTTTTTCTACAAAGTTGATTATAAGAATTCTGGTGAACTCCTTGCCGAATTTACTGTTCGTATTAGATTTCAACAGAACAGGCAACAATTTCCAGCACTATTTATTATCTTGCATGAATTCATTCTACTGCCTGGTACACAATGATGTAAGACATGGTTTTGGATTAGTGGCAGCATTTATTAAAATAGACTGCGTTTGCACGTTGGAAAACTTTCATTTTGTCCAAAAAATGCGGGAAGCAATTGTATTTTGATCATTCAGTTGTCAGAGAGTTGATATCTCTGCTGTTACCTATCTAAAGTCATGTCTCTCCTGCGGCTTAATGTAAGTTTGTTTTTGCTGCCGCTGTCGTCGACTGTGCTAAAACGAACATGGTTCATTTTGCCAGTAAAAGAACTGTATGTCGAAACACGTTGTTCCTGTGCAGTTATTTATTCATTCCATTCGTTTGACGACCTAGGAACCAAAGTTTTCTTTTTTTCTATCTCGCATCAGCAGAAAACTTACCAAATGCTCGTCGGTCACCATGACTGTGACAGTGAGTGAGTTTTAATGACAAAACCGCCGTGTTTTAACATTCATGTATTGTTTTTGTCGGCAAATACGAAATTAGATCTTGCTTTTTGATTGAAAGAAACAAACAGACAGACAAACAAACAAAACAAACCCCTTCTCACCCCTCAGGGAAGTCATTGCTTTATGCCTTTCTCAAGTCATTTTTTCATCGCGTTTTACTCAGGTCAAGACGATCTCAAATAATTTTTGTCTTTCATTACAAAAAGTGAAATGTCAGTGTGTCAGTGTGGACGTGTATCAAAAAAATATGATTAAGAGTCAGCGTGTCTGTGTGTGTGTGTGATTAGCCATAAAGATTTCATCTCACACTTTTGCCTCTCTTTAAAAGATCTGACATTTTATGCCTTCTCCCCCCTTTTTGCTTCCTGTTAAATCTTTCTTTTCGCGTTCTTTTCCCTTTTCGTCTCTCTTCCAAACATTTCACATTCTATGCGTCTTTGCTCTGTCTCTGTTCTTGTCCGTTTCTCTTCCTTTCTGTCTGCTCTTTTTTTCTATTTCATTTATTTTCCTTTCTGAGCTAGCCCTTGAATTGCACTTCTTTCTTTCTTCTTTCCATCCTCTACGCTGTTGTTGTTGCCCTCATTCGTTCGTGCCACCTTTCTCAACATTTGCTGCACTAGGGGGGAGGTGTAGTATTTCGTGTACGCCTTCATTGTTTTTGTGACAAATCTAAAGATTTAGAATCTCCTGTAAGCGACTTCTTGTGTGTGTGTGTGTGTGTGTGAGAGAGTGAGAGAGAGAGAGAGAGAGAGAGAGAGAGGAGAGAGAGAGAGAGAGAGAGAGAGAGGAGAGAGAGAGATGTTAATGATGATTATAGTGAAAATGGTGAAAAATAGGAAGACAAGCCAGAGAGACGAGACGAGAGAGAGAGAGAGAGAGAGAGAGAGAGAGGAGAGAGAGAGAGAGGAGCAGAGGAGAGAGGAGAGAAGAGAGGGAGGAGCAGAGTGAGGAGAGAGAGAGGAGGGAGAGAGAGAGAGAGGAGAGAGAGAGAGATGATGATGATGATGATCATGATGATCATGATGATCATGATGATGATATGATAAAAACATTGATAGGAAGACAATCGCAGAGAGAGAGAGAGAAGAGAGAGAGAGAGAGAGAGATGAGAGAGAGAGAGAAAGAGTGGAGAGGGTAGGGGTTAAAACAGTGATTGAGTAGATGTATATATGTATATCTATTTAGAAATCTATCTACCTACTTACAGAGAGAGAGAGAGAGAGAGAGAGAGAGAGAGGAGAGAGAGAGAGAGAGTTCTACTATCCAGAGACCTAGGACCTAGACAAAACTGCAGTAGTTTAAACTGATGGGCGGACAACTCATAAATAATTCTCAGGAATCACGACTGCCCGTTCCTTCTGAGAGCAAACTTACAGAAAACAAAGAGCAGAAGAAGATCCCAAGGGAGAGAATCACTGCATGCCGCGCAATGCCGGGGGATCAACCCCAAATACATGTGGAAGTTGCGAAACAGGAAAAGAATTAAAAAAAAAGGACTGAGGGAGAGGAATACTAGGGTTTGGGTGTAGGGTTTGGGTGGAGAAATGGGGGCGGAGGTGGGGGGGGGGGGGGGGGGGGTCAGTGTCAAGAAGAATGTATGGGCTAGGGAGGAGGAGGCTGGGGAGGAGTGAAGAAGGGAAGGTAAGGGGGGTGGGGGTAGGGATGTTCAGGACCACGTGGGACGGTGGAAACAAGAGGGATAAGACCAGGACGAGAGAATGGGGCTGCGGGTGGGGTGGGGGTGGGGGGGGTGGGTTGTTGGTGTGGGGGGAGGGGGGGAGTAATCCCTGTGGAAAGAGCAAAGGCAGGATGGTGGGTGATAGGGTAGATAGTGCTCGGGAGACGTGCCCTTTAAACCTAAAGCCTGTGTCACACTGGGCGAGCCTGTCGCTCTCGCTCAGGTGCAAGCAAACAGAGTTAGTTCTTGTGCCAAGTCTTTTCTCCGCCTCGCCATTGAAACTAGTGGTGGCGACATTTTGGAGAGGTTGGCAGGACAAGAGCATACACGTCGTCGGGTGGTGGGAACAATTATGGGAGGATGGAGGCTCCACTTATTGAAAAAAAATGTGGGGGAAAAAATTGGAGGTTAGAGCACCACCACCACCCCCCCCCCCAAAAAAAAAAAAAAAAAAAAAAAGCACACACACACAATACACACACACACACACACACACACACACACACACACACAAACACACAAAACACACACACACGCAACACACACACACACACACACACACACACACACACACACACACACACACACACACACACACACACACACACACATCGGCTGGTCACTTGACTTTGTCGTGAAAACGTCTTCCTCAGTTCAGCGGTGAAGTCCATGTTTCATTGAGGCCTTCTGACTTCCTTGTTTCAAGAACAAAGTAAATTCATGTTTGATACGAAATCTGAAAGCGAGAATGAGTTCTTGATGTGGGTGAAGAATGAAAGAAAACAACAGGGGAAAAATACCCAGGCACACATGTAGCAGCTAGTGACCTGGGGAGTGCACGACCCTTCACCTTTGCTCTGATTGGCTGATCACATGGCTGTGCGGTATCTGGCCTGGAAGGTTGATCATCTTCAGCTTCTTGAAATCATGATAATAACCAGGACAATTTCTATAGCGCCCATCCTAACAGCGTAGGCTACATGGCGCTTTACAAATTTCAACAATTCAACCTCTGAAAATATAAGCAGGACACACACACTCACTCACACACACACACACACACACACACACACACACACACACACACACACACACACACACACACACACACACACACACACACACACAGAACACGCGTGCGTACACTCACGCATACACACACACACACACACACACACACACACACACACACACACACACACACACACACACACACACACAGAACACGCGTGCGTACACTCACGCATACACACACACACACACACACACACACACACACACACACACACACACACACACACACACTGAAACATAATGTTGCATACAGAAACACACTATATAAGACTGTGAACAGCTCATTTGTACACCAGCAAAGTGTGCAAGTGACATGTAGTGATTTAGTAATATTTCAGGTGATATTCTGCAACTGGTGCTTGAACAGATACGTTTTAAGTGGAGACTTGAAAGTCGGGAAGGAAGGGGCATGACGTAGATGGAAAGGTAGTGAATTCCAGAGTATCGCCGCAGACAATGAGAATGTTCTAGAACCGTGCTGCTTTAGGTTATTATGAGGGAATTCGAAAAATTCGATCATCAGAGGACGAACGGAGAGGACGTGTTGGAATACAATTATATTTGGAAGCGATCAGAGATAGATAGGCGCTTCACCTGCGATAACCTTACAACACAGGCACGCCGACTTATACTGAATTCTGTGCTCGATTTTGAGCCATTGAAATTTCTTCAAGAGATCTTAAGTATGACGCTGTTCAGGCACCTTGAAATGAAGGCGTGCGGGTTGAGTTTGAACAGGGTGTAGTGGCTGGAGTAAGGCTGCGGGTACACCAAGAAGAAGAGGGTTACAATAATCTAGTCTTGGCAGAATGCCAAGTCTTCGTGGCCTGTTCTGTAAAGAAAGGTCTGATAGAGCTGATGGGACAGAGTTCGAGAAAGGATGCTTGGCAGATCTGGCTATGTGGTGTTTCAGAGTGAGATCAGAGTCGAGATAGAAGCCAAGCTCACGAACAGATGCATAAATGAGATGTCAGTGAGCTTAGGACTGTTGTCGGATGAAGACGGGAGTCTTGAGCTTGACAGTGTTTTATAAACCGGATAGTTCTGTTTTATCATCATTCAATTTCAGCTTAATAGTAGACATCCACTCTTTGATATCAGAGACACAGCCTTGAAGATTTTTGACAAGAGTGTCATAGTTGTCTAGCGTGTCAGAATGTTCAAGTTGAGTGTCATCGGCGAACATTTCATGATGAACAGAATGGCTGTTAATGATCTCAATCAGGGACGTTGTGTACATTATGAAAAGGACTGGACCCAGCACAGCCCCCTGGGGAACGCCAAAGTTTGATGACATTTTAGAAGACCGTTTCTCGTTAATAAGGAAGTACTGCTGTCTGTTTGACAGATTCGATCTGAACCAATGAGCGAGTACTTGCTCTTGCATTCACTTACCCAGGCGGTGACATTTATAAAGAGTCAAATTGCGAACGCACTTGAGCGAGAGATTCGCTTAATGCAACACAGGTTTAAGGGGTCTCACAGACAGGCATTAGGATCATGATTCACGTACACAGCATCAGTCGCAGAGAGAGAGAGAGAGAGAGAGAGAGAGAGAGAGAGAGAGATGTTTAATGAGCCAGGCCTTCTGCCCATATCTAGGGGAGGGGCCACAAAGGGAAATCATGTCGGGGTACTACAATGAAAATGAACATGATTAACATTCATAGTAATCTGTAGACGAAATAGCAAGATTACGGATGTTAAATGCATCAGTTAGATATGCTGCCAGTCTGCACATACATATAGTGTCACACATCAGTAACGATAACCTGAAAGTAGAAGGGTTATTGTAATACTTACGTGGGATGTATTTTTCTCTAACATGTGAGTATTTGGGACAGTCGCATATGAAATGGAGTTTCCTTTCCGGGACACTCTCACAAAATGGGCAGTTAGGGGAGACATTATTAGAATATCGGCATCGATGCGTTCGTAATGCTGAAACACCTAATTCAAATCTGATTAAGGTCTTTTTCAACACACACTGTTTTAAGTCGAACACAAGTATTGAGATGTACCAAAAGATAGTTTGAAAAATGCATAAAATGTACACCGACTTTTATCTCTCAACTGAGCCTCCCATCCTTGAATGAAACAATCGATTAGCCCTTGCTTGAACTCTCTGAGAAAAAGATGAACATTTTGAACACCTTGGTGTTCCCACGCATGTCCGAACCCATATTCATATAAAGTAAAGCATACGGCAGAAACCCAATTGTTCTGATTTTTATAACGAGAAGTACTAACAACATTTATAAGATATTTAAGGCAGACGATCATCACACATTCTCAAAAGTTTCAGCTAAATATTTAACACATCTTGTATATGTGTGAACATAAAGAAGTATCTACCACATTCACCATAGACGAGGACATTAGGTGTCTTAACATTTAACTATCTTTTCAATGTAAACAGATGCACTTTTTCAAACAAATTCTGGTTTGCAATCAGTCTCCAAACTTCAGAACCGTATGTTAGCATTGGTAGGATTTGGCAGTCAAATAAATTAAAGAACACTTTTGGATGCTTTTCTCCCAGGGACCACAGCAGTTTTAAGATACATACAACTCTATCTTTAAGATACATACAACTCTATCTTCTAGCGGCTCTATCTTCCATAGCGTAGGAAAAGGAGAGTGAAGAAGAATAAATGATTCCAAGGTATCTATATTGATTGACCACCTCTAGCTTATTGCTAAAAAAACCCAAACAAACAAACAAACAAAAAAAAACTTTTCTCTGGCTGCAATATAACCACCTTTGCGAAAGACGACCACTTTAGTTTAATTATCTAAATTAACTGTCCAACTCATTCTGTGTGAGGCACCCCCCCAAAATATTCAGCAGACCAATAACCAAGACAGAAAGCAACAGAACATCATCAGCAACAAGTAGCATCAAAATTTCCATTAAATCTGAGGATAGATTTACACGGTGTTTACCATTACGGATTACGTCTATTAGAGAGAGAGAGAGAGAGAGAGAGAGAGAGAGAGAGAGAGAGAGAGAGATTTTTGACTGGTCGTTCTGTGTGTGAGCTCATAAGTATCCGTGTCTTCACGCAGACTTCTGATGAGTCGCACCATTCAAAAAAAAAAAAAAAAAAAAAAAAAACTAACAAAAAACGAAAAACAAAACAAACAACAACACAATTCTGAGGCCAGAATCTAGTGTTGTTCAATCAATCTTTGCCTGTTTTGCTATGACAGATACAAAAGAAAAGTTCTCGTGAACATTGTTTTGGGCGAGGAACTTTCTGAATAAGCAAACGGTGCGACCAAGATGTACAGAAACATTGTCAGGTTGTAAAAGCAGGATACAGGCAACGGGCAGTTAAAAGAGCGAGCATCACATTAACCTGTAAGGTCGATCATTAATTCTGACGCTGAGGTCTTGTGTGAGATCATCCTAAGGAGAGTTCTCCCCCCTGTTACGGAAGGAAAGGGTTGGGGAAATATGTGGGAAGTTCAGGGCGAGGATTCAGACTTCTGGGGTAAACACTGGGTTCTCCTCTTTTATTCATTCGATTTGTTTCGTTCCCTTTTTTTAAAAAAATACTTTTTCATCCCAATTTTTTTCGTTTCTTTGTTTGTAAACAACGGGCTCTTTTCGTTTTCTTTCGTCCATTCATTTTGTTCCTTTATTTTTTCTCCCCATTTATTTTTTTTTCTTTCTGTTTCTGTTTGCTTCATCTTTCTTTTTTTTTTTCTCTTCTTTTATGTTTCTTTTCCATTTTCCTTTCTGACGTCTTTTTTGCTTTTTTTTTTTTCTTCTTTCTTTCTTTCTTTTTTTTGTTCGTTCTGTTTGTTCGTTTGCTTCTTTCATCGTTTCTTTCTCTATTTCTCTTTTTCTTTGGTCAGTTCTTTGCTCTCCCCCCTCTCCCCCCTCTCTCTTTCTCTCTTTATCCCCCCCCCCTTTCTCTTTCTTTCGTTCTCTTTCTTTGTTCCTGTCTGCCTCTATCTCTCTGTATCTCTCTGTCTCTGCCTGTCTGTGTCTGTGTCTCTGTCTGTCTGTTTGACTCTCTGTGTGTGTCTGTCTCTGTCTGTGTTTCTCGCTTTGTCTGTCTGTCTGTGTGTCTGTCTGTCTCCTCGTATTACACCATTTGCATTATAAAATAATAATTCATCTATATCGCTCTATCCCCCTTCAAACTCCTCCTCTCAGTCATTCTCTTTTATCATCAGTATACTCTCTGTCTCTTGCAGAGAGAGAGAGAGAGAGAGAGAGAGAGAGAGAGAGGAGAGAGAGAGAGAGAGAGAAGTCACACACTGAAAACTTTAACTCTGTCTTGCCTTCAATAATAAATTCGTACACTAAATACTTCTTTCTAACACACCGAAGATGCAAAAAGATGTTCAAAAGAAAAAGAATGACGATAAATTGGCTAAAATACAGAAAAGAAAGAAAGAAAAAATGTAAAAAAAAAAAAAATAAAAAAAAAGAAGAAAATTCAAAAGCAAGTTAAGAGAAAGATAAAAAGAAAACAAAAGGAACAAAAATAAACAGTAAAATAACAGCCAGAATAGGACAGAAAGAGTTCGGGAAAAAAAACATTCAAAGAGAAAGAAAATGGCGGAGAGACATCTAATATCAAATGTATGAAAGAGAGAGAGAAAAAAAAAAGGAAAATAAAATGGTAGGAGATGGAAAGGGAATGAAAAAGAGCAGAAAATAAAACGGCAACTGTTTCAAAGAGAGGGGAAAAGAAAGTGGAGAGGAGATGTACAGAATTAAAAAAAAACAACAAAAAACAATCAAACAAAGCACACTTTCCTGATGGCCAATTCTACACCGAGATCTTGTTTCTTAATCATGTTGGTGGTCCGTTTGTAGTGACAGGCAGACAGATTGCTGTCTACTGCGACATACAGGACTGAGTTCAGACCGTCTGGGCCAAAGAACAAAAAAAAAAAAAAAAAAAAAAAAAAAAAGAAGAGAGGAAAGGGATTTGAGAAAATGACAAAGCCAGAAGGTCGTTTTCTTTTTCCACTTTTTGAAAAAAAAAAGGGCTGTGTTTTTTTTTTATATTCTCTTTTTGTTATTTTCTCTTTTTTTCTTATTAAACTCCGTGGTTAGGTTTTATTAGAGAGAGAGGAGAGAGAGAGAGAGAGAGAGAGAGAGAGGGAGAGAGAGAAGGGGGGGGGGGGGGGGGGGGGACGAAGAAAAAGGAAGAAGACTGTTTTTTCGTTACCCTCACACACTGGTACTTTCGTGGTCATTAACAACTATTTGACAAGAAGGCCATAATTATGTTCTTTGCTGACGTGAGAGAATAAACTAGTTTGGTTCTTAGGTCCCTACAG